>LOND01004536.1:7999-32875 GCA_014220965.1 Paragonimus kellicotti
GATGATGATGATGATGATGATGTTTACCGTTGCCCGCTGCGTTGTCGCACATTTCAACCACTGAATCGTTAGTGTATACATTCTTTGCCGTAGGTATCGATGTATGTACTACGATAGTTGCGGGTGAACTGATATGTTACATGTGAGACGAAGCAGTTCTGTTGAGTGCGATCGTGAGTCGTTCAAGCTCTATAAGGTTGACAGCAAGCTCAGTTCAGCAGTTGGTATGCACGAGACAAAATTGACTGTTATTTTTTTAACTACGTCAGTTACGGTATGGCTACCTTTGGAAACCCTTCGGAATCCTGGGCACAGTGTTTTTGATTGTTGTTTACAAAATGCATTTTCGGGCAGTTATTGTGCTTAGGAATCTATAATATCCCTCTTTCTAGTATAACCCAATGGTAGCAACTTTTCTTGTTGCTACCTGCATATTGTATATATCGTAATATCCTACGCTGTTGTTTGCAGAAAGTTAGCTAGTTGTTAACATTGCTGTATTTATTTTCTATCATTTGTGGTAAACTAAATTAACGGAATTTATTGCTTAAATTATCGAATCGAATCAGCTAACGAAATTTCTTAGAAAACAAGTATTCATTTTATGTAAAGCGATCGTTTCGTTTTCATCTGTGTCCGTTGTAAATAATGCGTTGAACCACTTGTCTCATTTACACCATATTGAGGACTCGTGCAGAGGTTGGGAGGTTCAGGATCTGACGTCACGGACACATCGTTTTCAAATGACGCACTTGCTTAACGAATATCTAGATCACTGGCTGCGATAAAAACGAGTTGACGTGTTTTGTGCGATTCTGACATGGTAACAACGTGTTTGCACACTTCTACACTCTCAAGGCTTCTGTCCAATCAGCTTGAGGACAGCTCCAATCGCTTTGGAAAGCCATGCGTTGTGCAGTTGTCTGTTGATGTAGCAAAGCTAAACTGCACCACGGGCAAACGGTCGACCTCTGACATTGAAAAAGAAGGGAACAATGCTGAATCTATGATTCATCCGAATAGTTCTCACCGATACCAACACATCAGTGGTTAACACTGGTTCTCAGCTGTCATGCAACCGTGAGGAAAAACGGAAAAACCCTAATTCCTAAGTAAAAGAGGATCAGCACATGTTGCATATCACTCACAGGTCTTGCATCGGCAAAGTTGCACTGGGCATACAGCATGTTTATTGGGACTACTGTTACAGCCTATTTTGAAGAACAGTTTACACAGCTTCATCCGATGAAAGGACAAGTGTTGATATCAGAATTTGAACAACAAAAATGTGAAAATTGTAAACCAAAAGCAAACTCTGTCAAATGCAGTGAGCTGCATGGGTAACAACACTGAACAACTGACAGATCCTTCCACGAGAGTAGCAAACGTTGGTAATTCAGTTATCAAATGAAAATTACTCGTGATATGTTAGCAAAGAGAAGTGGTAAACATTAAAAACGTTTCTCAAAATCAAAAGCTCTTCAGAGCACAGGGGTACTATCACGTGAACTGTCTGACAGTTTCAGCACCAGGAGCGGCGTACGTCAAGGCTGTCCCCTTTCACCATTTTTGTTCAATTTCGTCATAGACGAAATAATGGAGGACTGTCTGCGGCACTCACAAGATGCCGGCGTGGACCTCCTACCTGGTGAAAGACTGACTGATCTTGATTATGCTGACGACAAGGTGTTGCTGTTTGACAACTTTCAAGCGGCACAAACAACGCTAAACGCTATTTCGCGTTCTGCTAAGTACTTCGGAATGCGCTTTGCAGCCTCAAAATGCAAAGTGCTTCTGCAAGATTGTTGTGATCACGTAGATTTAATGTTAGATAATGAAGTCATGGAGGTTGTTGACCGGTTTGTATACCTGGGAAGCTGCATTAGCGGCGGTGGCGGTGCAGAAAATGAAATGGAAGCGCGTACCTCTAAGGTTAGGACGGTGTTCGCTAATTTGGGACATCTCTGGCGACAGGGAGGTATCTCTGAGGCTTAAAGGTCGCGTATATCAGACAACAGTGAGGCTGTATTACTTTACGGCAGCGAAACCTGGCCGCTCAGGGTAGAGGACGTGAACCGTCTCCAGGTATTTGACCACCGATGTCTGCGTTCAATCGCTCGTATCGGGTGGCACCAGCAAGTAAGCAACGAGGAGGTTAGGAAGCGGGTATTTGGTAGTAATTGTCAAACGAATTCTTCTGTCCACCCCTTGCATGTGCACAGACTTAGATGATTAAGACAGGTACCACGGATGCCAACTAGTCACTTGCCACACCGAACACTGTTTGCCGACGCTGCGGCCGACTGGCGCAAGGTGCGAGGTGGACAGATGATGACCTGGCGTAGACAAATGAAATCGTTCACGAAGGGGTTGGTCACTGTAGATCGGGTTCGTCTCCCGGGCTGGGGCCCTCGCGACTCACAGAGTCGGTGGCTTGGAGACTTTAGTTGAGATGGCGGCTAGTTGGGCTCAATGGCGTGAATGTTGTCGTTGTTCGTCTGGGTTGTCTGTGGAGTGAGTACACTTAATGACGCGAGCAGTGGAGCCGTAAGGAAGCTGTCTTGCTGATGACGCCTTACTTTCACTTACAGCTCGGTTGTTTGTTTGCAAGGTGTAGGCGCCTTGATGTTGTATGTTTGAATATAGACGTAGCTATTTTTAGTAGTTAGGTCCACTTCCTCTCCTTCTTTTCTTGTTCTTCGTGGTTGTGTGGCAGTCAAGCATCAGTGTGAACCACTGATGTATTGCTGTCTATGATGATGATGATGATGATGATGATGATGATGATGATGATGATGATGAGGAGGAGGAGGAGGAAATCTCACGCATCTGGACGGATAAATTTCCTCCATGGTGAAACAACTAGCAGATTGTTGTCTCAATCAGTGCCAGGTTCCCCGCACGAATGTCTCGTAGATTTTCAGGGAACCAAGAACGGTTATTAAGGCATAAATCGGTGACGGCGTTGGAGATTTTTCCTGGTGGAAGGGTCACATCGCAAGAAGAGGGAGACATGATATTATGGAAAGTGATGATCACAGGAGAATGAGAAATATAATCTGCACTACAGCCCATGGTATGAAGGCCAACTGAATGGCGGCATTATGTGAGTCGTTTACATACTTCAAAACCGTTGTCAGTTCAGGCAAATTAGGCTTCGATAGTCATCCACCATACTGACGTCCAGTACCACAGCGGCACTGTCAGAAACTACGATAGCGTAGCTCCCCGAAGACTGCGTTGCTCAGATAATGCACACTTTTTGCCAGGTCGTTGGTCACGCGATTGTAATGAGCACAATGCAAATCGTGGGTTATCCAGCACGATCGGAGAATTTGAGCGAGGCTTTCTGGTGGACCGCTGTTGGTACAATGGAGAACTGAGTGATCACTTAGGCTACCTCGAAAATTCCGCACTGTAGTCCGAAGAACGCACTCGATCTGGAGGGCACGAATAAAGATTCGGGGAAAATGCGGTCTGGATTGAACAGCCAACGATTAGAGAAGTGGAGAGCATGACACTTCCTGAAGACCACGGCCATCTAGCGAATGATAGAGTTTATCCATCCACGCCGCGTGGGCTTCCTCCTTGTTCGTCACCACTACACCCTGAACGCGTACCGGGACGTTCACCTCCCTCAAGATAGGGCCAAACGAATCATCTTTGACCACATTCCGCAAAACTGGACACTGACTGGAGAGAAGTCTCTCCACTCGAGATTTGCGCGAGATGGGAATAGTGGTGGACAAACTCGGGATGCCCAGACCACCCAAACGAATTGGGGTGTGGATGTAGCTGATTGGTGTGTCTTTAGGAAGGCGGAGCCACTGCCGAACAAACTGGCGAATCGTACAGTCCATAGCCTTGAGCGTGTTACGGTGGACTCGGCTCAACACTAATGAGTGATTCATCTTCGGGATCAGATGTTGTCTCGGAAGTTCAAGGCGTTGATGTGGCTTCAAAGGCGCTTTGGTGGTTTCTTCCAGCACCGTACGAAGTTGCAGTAGGTGATTGGTAAGTGCTTTATCATTCCAAGTGAACGGGATATCGAGATAGGTCACCGTGTCAGAGGCGCTTAGTGAGTGGATAATGTCCGGGCCGAAGTGAATAGACTCGTCAGAGATAGCGGTTGCGTTGTGTTTATGGTCACCGCGGATGACCATGAGCTTAGTCTTGTGTTGATCTTCAGCCCGGATAGTTCCAGGGCACTAGCGGCGGCTGCAAGCTTCTCGGAGAGACGCGTAGGATTCTCAGCTAGAAGGATCAGATCGTCGGCGTAGGCGAAACCGCTAACCAGTGTATCGTGGAACTGGTAGCCAAGCTCCGGTCGAGATAGTGACAGCACCTCATCCATTGCCATAATGAATAGAAGCGGAGACAGTGGGTCACCCTGGCGAACACCACGCTGGGACCGGAAAGTGGGAGGCACTGAGCGTGGCGGAAGCATTTCGATAGGAATCGGCAATGTAGTGTGTTAGAGGTGGAGGAGCACCGAAAGCTTGGGCCGATCTGATAATCGAATCCTGTGAGATAGAATCGAACGCTTTGGACACGTCGATAAATCCGTACACAGACATGAGTTACGAGGCAGACCAAACTGAAGAGCGAGCAGTTGCAGGCGCGTATTCCAACGATCGGCCAATATCTTGTGAAAACAACGTATCAACGTTGAAGATACGGCGATAGGTCTGAGCTCGGTGGGAGATGAAGGATTGTTCACTTTGGGTACAAGCGTGATGCGAGAGCGGCATAAGTGGATTGGACAACCTTGAGTTAGCAGGAAAAGGTTGAAGTATCCAGCCAAGGCATCAGCTTTCATGCGCTTCAAATGTTTGGGCAACAGTTTGTCCAAACCTGGAGCGGTGTTTTCCATGTTCTTCAAGGTGCGCGATACTTCTCCAGTGATCGGGTCGACCAGAGACCAGTCCGGAGGCAGAATCGTGCGAGATGGTCGCTCATCAACGTGCGGATGAGCCGATAGTACCTCGGACCAGTATTCGTTGGAACTATCCGGGAGGCCGCGGTTCATCTTGTAGGCAGTTCTCCAGTTTCCAGAAACTCTGAAAACGCAGCATCCTTATTACGCTGATGGTACAGCGTATTTGGCTGTCCGTATATGCTTCTGGTCGCGTGGGTTCCCACGTTAACACGACCACGTCGTCGAGTGACCAGTCGCCAGGTGTACGGAAAAGCTAGTGAGGCGTGCATGTTCAGCAGCGATTTAGCTTGTACCATTGTGAAAATGCCTGCCTGAAGACCGCGGGCAATAGCTAGTAATTCATCACTGTGTAGGAAAGCCTCGCTATTGGACTCCAGTTGGGTAATCGCTGTTTGGATCAAACAGGTAAACCACTCGGAGTGATCAGCAGCTTGGGACCCGATATCGTGTTAGTCTGCGAGACGGTGGTTGGATCGGCAGCGGGGACAGTATTCCTCTGCCAATTCAGCGCATACAGACGCGTCCGAATGCTCTCCAAAGTACGACCTGGAAAATGTGACAGGAGCCGATGATGAAGTTCACGTCGAGTAGGGCACGACGGAGCCAGTGCATCAGGCACATCTGATAAGAGAAGCCGATTCTTGCTGAGACCAATTGGATCCGGCGGTTTTCATGCACGGTTGCGATCGACGGGATGTGCACGCCTTCTGTGTTGACTGAGACCAATTTTGGTGGGAAAGCTGCGGTCACAGTTGGCACAGTCAAAGATTGTGACAGGCTGGTTGTCCACTTCCTGCTCTGGACCATTCCTGCGTCGATGCATACGAGTGTGCGCCGACAAGCCAGCGTTCGATTTGCAAATCTGGCCACATTCTGAACAGGTGTACTCCGCTCGCCTATCCTGTGTACTGGTAGATGCCTGCACGGAGGTGCTGGCGGTAATTTCATTGTCTTGATCGAATGTAACCAGTACGTTAAAACCAGGTAGAGTGGTTGGCCCTATCTGGAGTTGCTGAACTCTCAGCCAGTCAAGGTTTGCACCGAGACCGCCCAGTCGGCACCACTGTTACTACTACCAGATCTGCTACTATTACTACTGTCCATTTGTGGCTTCATCAACCAGGGGAACCCACTCTTACATCGATTTGCATTGGCATGTTTACAACGGACTGTCTGGTGTAGTATCTCGGTTACTTGATTGATATCAAGTATTTGAATCTTACGGATTGTGATACCGTCTTTATTCAGTATAAGAATCTTGCGGTTGTGGAGGCAGAGTTTTTCAGAATTTCAGTGTGTTGATCGGTCTGACGGCCTCTTTGTAATTTCGCCCCTTCTACTGCCTTCATTTAAAAAAATAACCGGATGCTGTTCAATCTGTTTTCAGGGAGTTCCTGTTGTCGCGTATACCGGACTCAGTGGTATGGAGGTCTTCCGTATCCTGAGAGGTTGTCTTTAACCATGTAAAGCAACAAGCGTTTTCTGTTCCTATGAGCGTCATGGACCACATTCTACAGTTAGAGGCTTAAACAAAACTAAGCCGACGGATATAACGCTGACTCTGAACTTTAAAACTGTAGCAGCTGTTTCGTTGTGCACACGTCTGAAAACATGCTGAATAACAACTGAAGACCATAAATCAACCATAGTTAGTGAAAAAAATGGATAAACAGTCGTTAAATCATGTGCTAAGGATGCCAGTACTTCGCCTTCTTCCGAGCAGTTTTTGCGGATGCTGTGGCCAACTGACGTTGGGTGATGGTCTGGCATAGAAAAGTGAAGCCATTCAACAAGTGGTTGGTTGGTCGGGTCCGCCTCTCCCAGCCTGGTGCCATCGCAACTCACATAGTCGGGGGTTGGAGACTTCAGGCGTGTGTAAGTCTTCTGGGCCACCCTAGCTTGTGAACTGGAACTGTTTCACTTAAAGGTGGTTACCCGTTCCCAACATACATAACCTGATTGCGAGGCTACCTATGTCAGGATGGGAATATCCTAACTACATATTTCAAATCTGAAGTCAGGTTCGGATAAAACGCTCTGAGACTCCATTATCTTGCCAAATGTGCTGACTGGGCGTCAGCCAAGAAATCAAATTGTTTGGAATGTTTCTGAAAGGTGCTGAGCCTTTCAGTCTCACTTCAAGATCATTTTTAATCCATAACTGCGGCATTTCAGACATAGCGAATAAGTTTATTTTTCGCGTCCATCCTTTTTATATTGAGACTTTCAATGTTTGATGATCCAGGCGTTCTGGCAGTGCGAATTTCGTTGTGAGCAATTGATTTGCATTTCTGGCTTCTCTGGTACGACAACTCGTATGTTGTTACATTGCGCATGCAATGCTGTGCCTAGATGAAAGGATTGGGAGAGAAGTACCGGCAGTATGGGAAGTATGACTTAGACATCGATAGCATTCGACACAGAAAGAACTTGGACGGTTGCCTCAGAGTTACTCAACTCATCTGACAGGCATGCAGAAAAGGTCGCAAGGGCACAAAACATCCATTATAGATTTAGGTGCCGTGCGAAACTCAGTTGAACGATCCGTCTCTTCTTGATGGGCCATTCAGGAAATGGTTAGGTGTGCTAAGGAAATGAACACGAATTTGCATCTGCTGTCCTTGGCCATTGTACGGCATAGTGTTTGTGGTTGCACGGTTGTTTTTAACTTATGTGCGTATGCCACACTTTGAAGATAGAAATAGTCTAATGTTGACAATACGTTTGTGATGTGTCAAAATTTACGTGTGTCGAGTGTTAAGTTGACTCATCGCGTGGGCCTAGAAAAAGCCTGAAACGTTTTGTTTTCGCCTTTCTTCGAGTTCTGTATGCCATGTGCGTAACTGGCTTTAATCAGGCTGTTGTACTGTTTACGTTGCTCTCTCTAAGCGCTTTCACAATAGGTGGAATGTTGTTGGGTCTTTCAGCTATCTAAGGGCGAAGAAACCACGCAGTGGTATCAAATTCAGAAGTAATCATGTGTCTGTCACTACCAACATCGTTTCTTCCGTATTTTCTGTTAGCTATCTGTAACAACGTGCGTTGCGTATAGCGAAATGTGGTTCAGAAAGCGATCGATCTGGTTTTCACCAAATAAGCTTATCATTATAGCTTCTCATTGTTGCGATGATGAGGCTCAACGCAATGCCGCATTACTGGTGACAAAGCGGTGTACAGATAGCACTTGTATTTGACATCCTACTCGGGATGTGTCGGATATGCAAAAGGTTTTCGTTTCTATGGAGTGGGTCGCATGTGCATAGGAAGTCATTGTCCAATCGGTAGATTTTCCGTATCTCGGAAACCACTCGAAATACTCGACTTTTTATTTCAGATTTGTGTTCTTCCCGTAAGTTCCCTTTAACCCCAACAGTACAACCATTCAGTGAACTTGGCGGGCAACTTTTATTTGTTCCTTTTTCATCCATTTTCATTGATAACAATACTCTTCTGACCGATGTGGTTACTTTCCTGCCGAGTAACACTTTCACAAACTCTGATGTCAACCTGCCTCAAAATGAACCATTTGTTGCACAGATAGAATAACAATTAAAAATGAGTTTAACGCGAGGAATTCTATCGAATTAAAGTCAAATTATATTACACTTTTTGACAAGCGAACAACCGAACAGCTGAGTACTATCGGAGAATTAATCGTCTACTATTAGCAAGCTTTACTAAAGGCACATTATTAAGAGGACGTCAACGTTCACGACCTTGTGTCTGTTTACTCGTCAATCTTCGTTACGTCTGCTGTCTGATATGTGAGCTGATTTACGTGGACCCTGTTTCGACAGCCAAGTTCAATCTACAGTCACTAACTTTTTGGTGATCGTGTTTTTCTCATGCCTCCTTTTCGTTAATAGGAACTATTGCACAGTTACTCAACCTCTTACAAACGTTTTAACTTGTCGTTATGCTTGTCGAACGCTCGTTTACTCAGCTCACGTGTTGATCAGCTGAATCTTTCGATGGTTGGTTTGGATGCTAGATCTCTCACATGGGGATGAGGTATTAACTAGGTCAATGGAGAGTTAATGTGACGAGTGAATGTTTGGTTTAGAACGTTCGCATGAAAGATGATGATATATGAAGCCGCACTACTTCATGCTGTACGTCACCTCGTTGAACTTCCATTCAACCATTACATAAGACTCCGCTGTGATAACCCAAGCCGACTAACAGTGTTCACACGACTACTTCCAGGTAGTAATGGCTTCTGGTTTGTAAAACTGTTCATTTTTGTTCAGGTAATCTATCGGTGTCCTAATAGTGTACCAATCTGACTGATACTTGATATTGTATGGTCCGTATATTGCTATTGCGAACATTGCTCTGAAAGGAAGGCAGTCACGTGGCCTACGTCGAAGATAATCAAGATGCTGCTGTTGCAGCGTTAATAAACGCTGGTCTCTGTCACAAAGCTTGACATGCTTTTCTCAAAATTGGGCTTCAACCGAAGCATGACTGTTATGACCCGCTGGTCAACGATAACGAGAAATGTCTAGCGCACGACTATACGAAACACGGACACGTAGCACAGAGCGTAACAATACCCGAAAACCCCAGAAGACCTTGACCTTCAGTCGAGAATGTATTTGCTCTCTAACCAAAGGTAACATTGCAGACCAGCGTCTGCATATATATAGTCTCTGAACAGCCTTGAAGAATCCCACGTTAATTGATGCATTAAAAGTGGGATGGGCCAATCAGAGACGCAGGAGAAACGTGCGCCAAAATTGAGTTTTGGCACGTTGTGGCGCGAAAAGATGAAATTCAAAATCACAATTTATTTTTCGAAGATAGCTCGAAAAATAAACCATTTTTGGGGAAAATAAACTCCCCAACCGTGGTCCTGTAACATTGTTACTCAGCTTGCTCAATAGATTTCTGTTTACGGTCGTGTTTTAATTCGCTTTGAAGGCGTGAATATCAAATTGTTGCACGGTGTTTATCTCAGAACATACGCCATCTGATCGGTTTCATCTCTGTTTAGCCTTTTAGTTGGAATTCATTGAACTGACTGTAATCTGTGTGTATCACAAACTGGAACTCCTTTATTAGACCACTAGCCTGTAAGACCAACGCTTCGGAAATTACGAGTGGCAACATGCCGAATTTTATAAATCCGTTTGCACGGGCCCGATCGGATGCAACGGAGATTCAGAAAATCGATTTTGCCGGTTGCCACGTCAGGTTATTTTCATGAGCAAGTTTTGGCAAATGTGTCAGTTCCATTGTGTTTGCCTTTCAGTTTTTTTTTGACGTATTAACGTTTTCCGTTCTCACATCACTTGAGCCAGACATAGAGTCATGGTTGCAGCTGTCGTTTGGCATGACCTGCGCGGGGTCGAAAGAGTTGAGTATCGTTCCAGTTCATCTTTTTTCAAAACTGCATGCTCCGTGGATTCTTGTAACCGTCACGGGCTCCACAACAGGAGTACCATCAACTATCAACTACAACAAGGCAGCATCACATTCAGTTTGGATTCTACAACGGATGCTTGACTGCCACACAACCACGAAGAACAAGAAAAAGAAGGAGACGGAGAATGGATCTAACTACTAAAGGTAACTATGTTATATTCAAACACACACAACATCAAGGCGCCTACACCTTGCAAACAAACAACCAAGTGAGAGTAAAGTGAAAGTAAGGCGTCATCAGCAAGACAGCTTCCTTACGGCCTCCACTGCTCGCGTCATTACGTGTACTCACTCCACATGACATACCACAAGAGCGAACAACGACAACATTACACCGCCATTTGAGTCCGAATCAGACGCCGCCATCTACAACATAATGTCTCCATGCACCGACTCTGTGAAGTCACGATGTGACCTCAGCACAAGATAGTGCTGGGTAGACTAATCCCTGCGATCTCTACCAGCCGACCAATCCACTTTCCGCTGAGACCGCTATTTTCATTTTTCCTTAACGCACCCCAAGTGCATCATCTGTCCACCCTCTGGCACCTGAGTGACAAGTCGGCGGCTGCGGCCATCGTGCCCAGACCACAAGTCTGTTCTGTGTGGCAAGTGACTAGTTGGCATCCGTGGTACCTGTCTTAATCATCTAAGTCTGTGCACATGCAAGGGGTGGACAGAAGAATTCGTTTGACAATTACTACCAAATACCCGCTTCCTAACCTCCTCGTTGTTTACTCGCTGATGCCACCCGATACGAGCGATTGAACGCAGACATCGGTGGTCAAATACCTGGAGACGGTTCACGTCCTCTACCCTGAGCGGCCAGGTTTCGCTGCCGTAAAAGGACACAGCCGTCATTGTTGTCTGATATACGCTACCTTTAAGCCTCAGAGATACCTCCCTGTCGCCAGAGATGTCCCAAATTAGCGAACACCGTCCTAACAACTCTTAGAGTAGGCGTCGGCCCGCGTTCCACTTGCGTTTTTCATGGCATTTCTGGCACCGCCACACCCCCGGCCGGCCGTCTAAATGCTACGCTCCCACGAGGTAGAGCATGTTAATCCGGGTCAACAATCGGGATCTTCCCCACACCCTCCAGGGCTCTCTAGGTTCCATCTAACATTAATCCTACGTAGATTCACTGAGTGACAACCCTTCGCAGGACAGTACTGTTTGCAATCTCATTGATGGCTGCAGTGACGCACGCGCATTTCCGAAGAACTTATGGCAGAAACGCGAAATACTTTTGGCGTTGTTTGTGCGGGGCTTGAACGCTTTGGTTCAAATGACAGACAAGCACACTGACTTGTCGTGTTCGATGCATAGATCAGCGATCAGTCAGCCTTCATCTAGGTAGGAGGTTTACTACGCCTGGCGATCCGTTCTTGCCTTGTGAGCTGTCGGAGAGAATACCCTTCCCTTGATTCGTTTTTTAATCTGACGAAATTGGAACAAGAAATAGATGAAAGAGGAGGAGACAGTACTACTTAGTACTGTCAGGACCGCTCCTTATTGAACATGCTCACGTCTCCTGTGCGCACGTAAACACCCGCTAACCTGACGCTAAGAGGGTGGGGAATAAGAAACAACCACAAATATAGTTACGTTCTGGTCAGGAACATACTTAATAAGGCGTTAATATGGCATTTGATATTGTTGTGAAATAGGGCGATTGGTGGCTCTGCGGTACTTGATGGACGTCGTTCATCTTTTGTGAGAAGTTGGCGAAGGTTAAATAAAGTGTGATTATACAATCCGCCCATTGCGAATACTCTGCCTGTTTTCCCCTAATGGTTTCCGCTCCCGAACTGCAATGATTCGAACAAACGTGTAAGTGTGCAGAAACATAGTTGTAAGGGGATTTATGACGGGGCAGACTAATTCCCCTATGGTTTTCGCAAGAGCCCCTGATACCTTTCCTGAATGTAGGAACTGTTATCGAGTGATCCCAGTACGGAGGGATGGTCTCGGTCGTGCATACAAATTGAAACAACTGAATGAAGCTCTTTACGAAACGCTTTTCCACCTTCCTTGAAAAGGTTTGCCGGCATGAGAGCATCTGGAACTAGCAACTGTATTTGACGCTTGAGACTCGACAGGGACCATACAAACCTCATTCTCCAAGTGGAGGTTCCAAATCCACCGAACCAAAGGGTGCTATATCACAAGTTTGTGGCGGTAACACAATAGAAGGAGGAGGCCAGTTAAATTGACCCTCAACGTGTTCCGCCCAACGCTCTAACCTTCTAGACTTATACAGATTAGTGTAACATCTATCTCGCTGATAGCTTCACTGACTGACGGTCGCCTGTGACCAGTAGCGCGGATCAACTTGAAGAGTTTGCCGATGTTCCCTGAGACAAAAGCGGTTTCCATTCCCTTAACTTTTTCACTAACCAAGCCTCACGATCTTCCTTGATTTTTACGTTTCGTCTTCACGGACCGAGCAGTCTTTAGCTAGCAAACTGGTGATGTGTCAGAGATGACGAGCTATGTATGTATATGGTTCCCGTGCGAACTACACAGAAAGCGAGCTGCCAAGGTTTTCCGAGAATCCGCACCTCGTTGTCAACCCATGTGTTGATTCAGTTTACTCTGCAGACTTATGTTGATCGCTTTGTTTGTTTGTTTGTTTGTTTTTTTATTCAGGAAGAGGCTCCCTATAGCAAGGGCGCATTCAAAATTGAAATCACTTTCCCTCCAGAATATCCGTTCAAACCTCCGAAATTGATTTTCCGCACGCCAATCTATCATCCGAATATAGATGAGAAAGGAATGATATGCTTGCCGATAATCACGCCGGAGAATTGGAAACCAGCCACCAAAATCGAACACGGTACGTCTAGAAATTGGAAATTATAGTGTGCTTCATGTGTACTCTCTGACGAATAGCAGGTTTGCCCTAATGTGAATGTTGAATCTCTGCTATTTCTAATCCATCCTCATTCATTCTTTTGTTTTTAACTGCTTTGGTTGTAATTGCTTAGTGCGTTCACTTTTCCACTTATCATCAACGTTATCTTTAGTGTCCAGATGAATTAGGGAAATTCATGTAACTTGATTGTCTGAAATTCGCGATAGATCATGCACTCAAGTGCATTTCTAATTTTTCGACAGTTTTTTTTTGGCACACTCGCTTTTAATGAGGTAAACTGTAATGAAAATTGGTTATGATGAACGACTCAAAGTTCCAACCACAGAAGTGATGTGAACAATGTTTTGGAGTGAAACCTTGTTGTGGCGAATACCGGTTGCGGCAGTTTTTCATTGTATTTAGCGACATCTTTATGGACAACCTTAACTGCACTGTGAAATTTGGCAACGGTTGTTTTACTGCTGAAATCTTTAATTAATCGTGAGCTATTTCCGCACCCATGTGGAGAAGTTTTGGTTTGTTTTTCTAAATCACTATTTATTGTTAGCACTACAGTGTTCTCATTCAGCGGTATTGCTACCGTCATCCACTTTTGGGGTGATACTGACTGTCTTGATTCGCCGCTTTTTCACGTTCGAGGATATATCTAAGCAAGGGCCGTCCGACCATGTCACTGTTGGTCTCCTGTAGATCGAGGCTAACTCTTCCGTTCGAATTGTGTGGAGGCAAAACTGTATTCACTTTTGTGGTAAGACGTGTCTGGTATTGGTTTTACAGTGTATCAGGGTCTCCACGTTTCTCAGGTGGACGCGTTTGCCGTGAACACTGAAGCTGTCTGGTGTGCTGGAGCAGTGGAAATTTTTTCATTCGTCGTTCAGATAGACTTCGTTCTGTTGCCTTGTACTATCTTTCAAGTACAACAGTTGTGACAGGCCAGCATCACTCACAGGCCTTAGTTCATTTGCTGGAACTGTTTACCATCTTTCACTTTTGATGTATTCACGGTTTTGTGCCACTGTTTACTGTATTCAAAATGTGGCATGTAAACAGATTACTGCATCGCCAAATTATACAGAGAGGCGTTCCTTCTGTTTAAAAATATCTGGTCTTTGTCTGGATTGGAGTCCTCCCGAAATATAGTTTTTTCGCACTTAGTTCTCTTTCAAATTCTCAAATCTGCTACACCATGTATCAGTTCTACAACTCCTTCTACTTTGAAATGCAGTTAACTGGTGTCACTCCTAATATCTCCGCCTTTTCTGATGCAGTCATATCACGCTTCTTCTTACGAGAGTGGGAAGAAGTTGATTCATGCATTATTCCTTCGTAGCCACAATACACTTATAGGCTTTTGATATAATTCTTTGGAGTATCCGACGCTTTGCACAGTTTCCGGTGTGTTGAGAGTATGGTGAGTAAATTCCGATGTTCCGTGTTATGTGACTGTATTTTGAAGTAGTTCGTTTTAGGTTGCTAACTGACCATCGAACCTGTCTCTGATCTGACGACCAATTGGTGCATGTGGCACTTCACCTATGAAGGGACATGTCCTATCTACACTGTAGTCTCTCCCAGTTATAATTTCATTTAAGCATTTTCGCGCATGTTGATATTTTGGTGGATGACCAAGTCGGCGGTGCGAGTATTCCAACACTCGGTGGAATATCCTCAACGCGGCGGGAAGGTATGTTCAAAAGCCCACGGCGAGCAGATGACGGACAACACGGGCGACCAGGACGAGCCATCGCTCAACGAACGAGGAATGACAGGCGAAACCCCTTCGACAGAAGGCGTTGACCACACACAAATATTGCTAGCTAGGGGACAAACTTCTATTGTAAGAGCTATACAAAACATACACTACTTATGCAACATATCATTTTCGTAGGCCAGATAAACCGTTCGATGTTTGGACAATTGTGTATATCATCTTTGACCATTATCACCGAGTGTATTGAATTCGAGTTTTATTTTCCGTGTGTAGTCGAGGATTTCGTCGACTTAAATTGAGCGTCGCTCACAATTGTCCATATCTTTCGCATCCCGTTTGGCTTTCTCAGCAAGTCCTTATCGAGAGAAGTGCCGGTCTCGAATTCCGTTCTTGTTGGATGTCGTCCATAGCGCATATTCTTGCCATGGCAAAAATTTGTACTCGTGCCCATGCGTCATTAGCAAACCGTTGTGATCACTGCTCTGTTGACCTCGATTGTTTTAGTGATCATGAGTTTTAATTGTTTTCATACTTTCCGTTACCGGTTACACTGGACGGTGACTATTATCGCGCGAAATGTATAGTAATAGACTCAGTACGTACTATCCTGTTACCCGTTTATCGACTGATTGGTAATTACCGACAACCATTCATTGGATAAATTGAACCTGTAGTAAATGATGGTAGTGTTCTGGCGTTAGATTGTTACATGTTATTATGCTTTTTTTGCAATTCTTTGTCTGTTGTTGCAGTCATCTTACTTACATACACATTACTCTATTTTTATACTGTTCTTTAATTTGGTTCTGTTGTTAGTCGGTAAAGTTCCCAATTGTAGAGTACCTTACATTTGCGGTTAATGGCATACATAAGCAGTGTTGATAGACTTGGTTCACCCCCTACCATCTGTAGGTGTTTCAACGAGGTTTACGTTTTCAGCCCTTATTCCACACTTTCGTTATAGGCGTTTTTGGCGGGTTAGTTAACTTAAAAGAAACCCTAAAACGGTAGGTGACTGAGTCCAAATGTAAAATCTCCGAGCTGTCGATGTGGCTTCGTATCTCAGCTGATAGAGCGCTTGCGTTTGGCTAGGCTGGTTCGAATCCAGCTGAAGCCCAGATTTTCCACAGTTTGGTCTCCCAAACTTTTGTTGTCATTTTGACACATTGAGTCACATATGGTCAGACACATTTGAGTTATCCAAACTTTACATATGATTTGAAACACTTGGGTTCCCTTTAATAACTTCATCAATGCAGAAAGAAGACATGTTGCGATATGTTAACATTTCGTTTACTCTCATCAGTCGCAAACGTAAAACATGCGAGTTATATATGACACACAAATAGAGATAGACGGAATATGAACACGCGTGCATTCACTTCAAGTATTGTCATCAATACCACGGTAATTCGATCAGTTGCTCCAACCACTTTTTGCCTATATTGCCATCTGGTGAGTTCTGATCAACTCCGAATGTATTGATGCCAGTAATGAGTCGGAATTCGAACCCCCCTGACTTAGTTCCCTTGTAACTATTGAATCAGACCGTTGGGACAGTATAATGTACAGTTCACATCTACGAACCATCATCCGTTGCTTACTGTAGATTTTTTTTAAACTTGTGAGGCATATTTCAATGCATAACACGTACTTGAAAAGTATGCTTCGCTCCTCTTCAGTGCGAGTTTTTCTTCACTATTTGAACGTAGACCTTTCACGTTAGTCGCCAAGTTGTATCGGACGTAATATCCTTTGCTTTATTATATTCAGTCGGCCCCCCAAATTTACCCATGTATTCTGCTCTTATTAACTACCACCGGACTTGATAAAACGACTATTTGTTGTGGTGTAGCAAATTTTCTAATTACTTGACGTTGGTGAAAACGGTGATGAAGGTTTATACTAATGTGATTTGCGCCGTATACTGGCAATTCGGCCTGAAAAGGTCTTCTGTGAAAATGAGATGTTTCCATTTTTATTATTATTTTCATTTATAGTGCTTCAGGCATTGATCAGCTTGCTGCACTCACCCGAGATAGAACATCCGCTACGAAGCGACGTCGCTGAGGAGTATGTGAAGGATATCAAAAAGTTTATGAAAACAGCCGAAGAACACACTCGGAAGTATGCAGAGAAATCTTCCAATTTGTAGACAGCAATCCGGTTCATTATATTTAACCAAGGCCATTCGTTCCTAAATCTCACTGTGTGAACGATAGGTTTGTGCCGTACCGAATGTTCTAACCAGCGGATTTTCACTTGCCTAAAGCATATTGAGATTTCTTCGTGATTTTCTACACCAACTTGTCCTCGTTCCCATCCTCGTTCATTACTTTGTATACTGTTCGTATCTGATTGTCGGCTAGATAACATTCGGTAGCGACTAATCCTTTCCAGATGTGCTCTTGTTCGTACACCTTTGCACTGCTTGCTTCGTGTGTTTTCATTCTTCTCTTCCCCTGTTACTTAATTCCGATGCAGTAAACACTTGGAATTCGCATGTATTCTGCGCAAGTGTAACGCGATTCTAGCCCCCTTCCTTCACAATGCTCTTCTGGTGCTCACTAACATTACATCGTTTAATAAGATACAAAGTATTTGTATTCAAAATCCTTTTCAATCGATGGGTATTCTTCGTATGCATTAGATGAGCGAATGCTTCGTTGGGTTGTCGTAGTTTATAAACTGAACACAACACACATGACATCGGCTTTTGCACTCTTGTTACGTTGAGAACATCAACAGTGTATCGTCTTATCTCTGGCGCGACGGAATTGCCACACCGAAACGTTCACCCTAGGTTAGTTGTAAACAATGCTGCGGTTACCCGGTGGTCTTGAATGGGAACAGAAACTGTGATGGGTACTTTTCACTTACGTTTAATGTATAATAATTCTGTTCCCCCCAAGATATGGTCACCTAACTGAGACCAGTTTCTACGATCGGGCAAACTGAGCGTTACTCGAGTGATTGTGATTAGATAAGATGACAGTGTTCAGTGCGTTTGTCTTATAAACGGAAAATGTATGTTGGAATGCACATACGTATATTTCAAATTCATTTCAACAACCAGCATAAGTATCCTAGATTGCTTTACAGCACGTTTGAACTTCCTTAGACCATTAATTCATGTGATAGAATGACGCACATTTGAAATCATGACACACTTTTGAGGGGTGAGCTCGAGGTAATTATAGTGTTTTGTGCATGGTTTCAACTGACCACAGCTCAAAAACTGCATTTTTAGCCACGTTAAGAGGTATTTTATTTGTTTCATTGTAGCTTTCTTTGTTATATAAGCCCGATTTGCAACCTAATTTTATGAAACTTGTTTACATCTATTATTCTGTGTTTTTCCTGTTATCTGAAAAAATTGGATTTATCCCCATATCTCAACCTGCATCAAGCAGATGTACCCGTGAGACGGGCTATGTGCCCCAGACCATGTCTGCTGTATCTACAACCTTTTTGAAATACTTCGCTTTTGTAGAAACATTTGTTACATATAATCTATTTCTTATAGATATAATTAACTTGTCTTCATTATCGACAAAGGTATGTGAGCATTATTTTTTTTACTTATGTCAGTCTTAATGCGGATGTACGTCCTTTTGACATGTAATTTAACGGTCTTCGAGTTGAGTCGTTCCTTAACCAATCTAAGCTACTAATGTTGGTGTATCTGGCTGATTTTGTACAAATAATGGGAAGCGATTTATGCGTCTTTACCGCCAATTTAGTAGGGCGACGTCCAACATATACAGGGTTTTCAGCGATTAACGCACAGGTTGGAAACTGAAGGTCCAAATCGTCCTGATCAGATCAGTTTGAAATGCAAATTGGCTTCTGATGACGTGAAAGTCAACCGTTTATACGAGTTGTGGCACCTCCCTTGGGACTACAACAAGTACGAAGAACAGATTTAGTTTACTAGTTTATCATGATTTTAACCAAGTGGAAATCTAACACTGCTTGGAAAAATACCGTAGAGGAGCAACTAACGACCTCATTATTTGGTAACTATGTGGGGAGGTAATTACTGTCTAAAGAGGTTCGGTCGTTATAGAGCTTTTTATCGTTACCCCTGTAGGCAGCGAAGATCGGCTGGAAAGGGCGTGCTGAGTAGAAAGAAAGATAATTAAGGATGGCACGTTAAAAAAAAACCATTATCTTGCATGGCATCGTGGTCTGGCTGACTGACCTGTAACTATCAAGGGAGCGCTGATCACTCGCCTTGGGGGTGGGTGTGACCATGTCTTTTCCGTGCATTAGATAGAATACCAGTCCGGAGTGTCTCGTCAAACAACTTATGAAAAGGTTCTGATAGATTAGTGGATGGTTCTTTAAGGGCCCTTGGGTGTATCATGTCTTGACTCACGTACTATAGGTGTGAACCTTAACCATAAGGTCTTGAATGTCTAGTATGGACGTTGAATCGTACTGGATGACTGTCGTAAATTGTTTGCGGAGGTACGGTAGAGTGATAGTTCTGCGGTGCTACGTTGTAGGCCACCAAGTAACTCAGACACTACATGAGGATGGGAGAAATCTCGTTGGTTCTTCTTTACTTAAGGGACTTTGTTTACGCGTTCCCTCAGTAGGACCTTTTCGTGTATACGTTTAGTGATTTCATTTGTTTACCTGAGTGACAATTTCTGCAAACGTCGGGGTCCTTTAAATTTCCCGTAGGCTTATTTTTCATAAATAGTTTGGAGTGGTAATCATGCACGAGACGTATTCCAGGCAGAGGAATCGAGTAGGAAGAAAAAGCACACATTTTTTTGCAGGAAGAGATTTTTCGGTTGCATTCTGAAACAGATGCTAAGGTCATCAAATCATAGTCAGAAGTAAACCAAGCTGTTCAATTGGTTGACAGCGGAAGTAGGATTTATAAGTGAATTGCAGGACCGGAGTCGATAAACCTAGACTCAAAAGCAGGGGCAAAATCTAAGCTACGAAAGAAAGTCGATCCAAACGAACTTCAGAAATAGACAGAGGATCAAGTAGTTACAGTACTGTTAAGTAGGGAATTGAAGACGTTACAAACGCGAAACGGGTGGAACCTATGTCGGTATCCTAACTGGTTGTGTTGAAGCTCCAGTTTGATGTCATGAACCCTCCCGCAAGTGTTCGCAAAGGTGTTGATTAATCCTGTGTATGCGTGGTCAGGTAAGTTAAAGAGTAAGAAGGTGAGCGAGAACTCACCACTCGGAGTGCATCCCCAAGACAGCCTTCGTGGTCCTTCCTCTGAAATTCTCAACTAGGACCTTATCTATCAGTATTCTTGGATGCCAGCTCACAGTGCTGTTTCAAGAATGACGTCAAATGAAACTTTAAGCGCAGCACAGAACATGCCGGTTGAAATTTGCTAGTTTTGCTTGAAGGGTGTTCGGGTCTTGCTAGTTTTTTTGTGTGTAAGTTTTAGTGTTCGATAAGTTAGAGAGTGTTGAAAATGAGCGTTCCCAAGGTTTACTCGAACGAACGCCTTAACAAACTCCTGCTACACAACAACCACTCGTGCTATGTCCGGATGTCCCTGTCGTATAATCGGTGGTAATTATGAGGTTTGTCGCACGTGAACTCCATTTATGAAAGTCGTGCTGGACATCACGAAGATAATTTTCCGCAGAGATGTACCTATAAAGGGCACCAGACACATTGCTCCCGGCGCTTTGGATGAGATTCGAAAGATAGCAGTTGGTCTGTAACTGTTGGGAAGATTACGGCGACCGCCCATGTATACAGAAATTAGATTAGCCAGTAGTGTTCCCTAATGGCATTTTCCTCGTACAGACTGGAGTTTCTTCTTATCAAGTTTTATTCCAACTCAGATGTCACAAATCCTCGATGGTGCGAAACTGCTGTCAATCTTGGATCAGCAAAACGTGCGAAATACCCCGCAAGAGCGTTCATGTAGGCTCACGTCGTGATGAAGTGCCGGCCACCTTTCCAAGAATGTTCACGAGTCCCAGTAGCCGTCTACGCATTCCCCATCATCACCGGGACTCCTTTCTCCTATTCTCCGTGTTCTATCAATTTTTGTACCCAGTTAAATGAAGAGTTATCCCTCAAGTTTGTGTGTAATAACCATGTGAACTTTTCAAACAAACTACCGGAAATCGTAAAATTGGTTCGTGACGCTGGTCTTCACATCCTTCATCTTTACACAGATCTAGCTTCCAGCAGATACCAGTTGCAATGAGTTGGTCACTCATTGTGTCGATCAGACCCATGTTGAGGACTCAATGGAGGCTCTACTGTTTTCATAGGCCAAAATCCTCCAATGTTAAATGTCATTGCTGAACCTACCTCCCCTGATAAGTACGATGTAATTCATCTCAGACTTCTCCGTAGTCGCGACACGCTCCTTGTCAGTGTTATGTATCGTGCAGCGCACCTTGGACAGATTATCATGTTGACAGCGTTCCGTCCGTCTTCTTATCACGGGTGATTTCAAGGCATCCAAACTCACCGCGGACCTACACTTCATGTGGATTCCAACCTCGGGTTATTGAAATCCCTTGCAATGATGATTCATGAAGAAGACTGGACAAAATGTCCGGGTATAGACATCCTGTTTTCTTGAACTTGTTATTACCAATGAAGCTCATCTGGTGGGCAGAATATTCAGTAAACCACTGCTTGCACATTGTCATCACTTTCTGCTAGTCTGTGGTTTTACCGTTTACTGATTACAAAATGATGTAACGAGGACTTCAGTGTGGAACTTTCAGAAAGTCGACTCCTGATTACTATTACTGGTGGGGCTGTTTGTAGTCCGGGTTGACGCTTTAAGTGTTATATTGTTTCTCTAGTACTTAAAGAAAGTCGACCTTATGGTATTGAGATGATTCCTAAGTACGCTCGTCTGGACGCAAACTACCCATTTTGGTGCCTACGGTAACGGAACTGGTACGGTATTTACAAACGTTCTCTCGTTCACCACTCGCGCGTAACATACGTCGCCTTATCAACGTATGCTCTGGTTTATTCCGTGTGACTGAAACTAATTAGTTCCTTTTCCTGTTAATAAGCAATCCGATGGATCTAGAAGCTCTTCGCGCTACTCGAACCAGATGCAAATGGGAAATCTGCCAGAGCACCCAACGTGTGTAGACATATATACACTGTAAATTTTCCAAATTCGAACGTGGCCTTTGTAATCCCAAAGTTTCCAGTCACCTCATGGAAAGGTACACTATACTCGAGTTTCACTCTTAGAGCTGGCCAGTAGCGCATATCCCTGACACGTCCGGAATCACAACTCCGGCCACATTTTCATGAGGCAGTCATTATGGCCACAACCCCACTGCTTTCACACTGAGCGCAACTGAATTATCCTACGCAAACGCCCAGGCCAATTCACTTGGGAACAGTCCTCAGGTTCCCGGTCGCCTCGAATAAAGACAGTAACTGTCCTGTTACATCCAGTCAATGACACCACGGCTAGGACTTCTCTCCAAGCTGAAATCACACATAACGTTAAAATTTTTGAGAGCGATACTTGGATTACTGATAAGTGGTACAGAAGTTTGGTTAACGTAAGTGGAACTGACATTTGATTTGTATCAGCCGAAGACCAACTATACATATAAGCAAAGACAGAAATCTCAGCAGCTCGCAAGAGAAACTTTGTATTCCACAATATATGCACCCCCGGAGAAAACCTTGGCCATCTGCTATTTCTCTCCGGTTGCCCGACAAGGAAGCCTTCAACCCCCGGCTGATATCAGGCAGGATCATTGTTTAGTGTCCGAAATGTGGTACGGGCAAATTGGCATTCTTTTTATTCCGCGGAAAAACTTTCATTTTCCACTCCTGACAGTCGACGCCTCAATGCTCGATGTTCAAGATCTCATAGTACAACGGACCCAGACGCCGTCTATTTCTGGATTCTCAACGAAGCAGTCCAGTACGGCGGAGTCTCTCCATAACCTGACCACCAGACACCCCGGACAAGCACTCTTTCACAGGCGTGAAAAGAGGCCTCTGCCACGTCCACATTCAAAGCAAGCGACCTCCACTCCTTATTGGTGTATCGGCAGATTAGTCTCAGTAGCACCTAGTTCAAGATAACGCCGAGTTTGTTAAGAGGTGTCGTCTCATGCGTTCCTTATTGAATCAACATATTTTGAACTCAAAACGGCTCTTTTTGCTGGCCCGTCATGAGCAACCAACATTGTGATCTTCATGGATAGCCTAGGGGATTTCAAAGACAGTGGCCATATCTCAGGTGCTATCCATTTTGTTTCCGCCAGAACCTTCGACCGTATCCCACAGGCCCTTTTGTACATAGACTGAAAGCTTATAACGTTCAATGAGAGACTCGCCGCTGGATTACTTCTTTTCCTGGCAGGTGGATATGCGCCTGACCCTAGTCTGCCAACAAGTTAAAACGCATTGTTCGAAGGGCAATCGAAACACAGTCCCAACAGGCGTTAAACTGAGAAAACGTGGTAGGATTTGAAAACAAACCGTTTGTTTCCAGCGATGCTAAGAAAAATTAGTAGTTCGCTTTAGCATAGTGTGGCACCAACGGTGGCAACGAAGAAGACGTAGAGAAAGAACGCGAGGTGGGCTCCAGCACGCTCGGCGGCACTCAAAGGTGCACCAAGCGGAGTGCGTAGAATCTTCGAGTGCGTTAAACAACGCTCGAAAAGGTACGGGTTAAACGACCTTGAAGAATGGAATAGTAGATGAGTCGTTAGGAAAAGGGCAAGCATTCGCTGCGTGCAATTAGTTGCACGACTGAAGAAAGTGGCACTGAGTTCATATCAGGCCTTCTATAGCAGTCGTACACAGAATCATGCGTACAGAACAAACAAGCGAGGAAAACAGGATTGCAGCCGTGGTGCTTAGAGGGGCTGCACGATCGTTGATTACTGCAACGGCTGACTGCTTGGACTAAGTTTGTTATTTGACCTCACGCCTACTCCCACCTTATACGCTGGATTTCCTCAAGGATCTCTGCCCGGTCCTCAAATTCTGGGAACCCACCGGTGATACAATTACGTGTAGGGTGTAAAAGATTTCGTACGAAGGCCTAGGGACTCGCCTGTCCTCTAGTCTTTTCTTCTGTTTAATCTTCAGATCACGGCTTAAAGGAGGGTTGAGACTATTGAGGTGATGAAACAAGTCTTTTCCCTGTCAGTGAGCATTTTTCTTAACTACTTCGTGCAGTCTACACAAGACCACTCTTTGAGTATGTCGCTGAATTCGGGTATGGCCGCCTGGAATAGTTCATACACATTACTGAATGCGCCCAATGAGTAGCCATTAAAATAACCACAGGCCTTCAGTACTTTTGCTACGTGCATATTCCTGAGCTTTCTTGGACTCTGCAAACCTGAATTTTCAGGACTCCACGATGGCCCCTCTCTTGCACAATATTTGCATTAATTGTTTGCCACGGTGGCTAAAGATGGTCAGCACGGCCGTATCAAGAATCTCTACGTTGGAAAGCCCCTGAGGGAAGGTTTTTCCTTTACAGCGTTATCAGTCACTGGAACGACCCTCCGTCCGATGCTACTCATTGTTTCATGGACTGCTTTGAAATTTTATTAGGTAGTCCCCTCAGGAATTTTGAAAATGACAACCTTACCCCATTCCGTTAACCTGTTTTGCACATGGATAGCTGACAATTCAAGGAATATTCACATTTTTCCAGATGTTTGGGTAGTCACGTTGGCACAAAATTAAACGCACCGTTTGTGAACCCCATTTTGTGTGCAGTCATGTATAATTGGATAACATTTTAACTCGTTTGACCGGTCAAAACAGGTTAACGGAATGGGGTAAGGTTGTCATTTTCAAAATTCCTGAGGGGACTACCTAATAAAATTTCAAAGCAGTCCATGAAACAATGAGTAGCATCGGACGGAGGGTCGTTCCAGTGACTGATAACGCTGTAAAGGAAAA
>LOND01004537.1:0-18203 GCA_014220965.1 Paragonimus kellicotti
TCGAAGATAGCTCGAAAAATAAACCCTTTTTGGGGAAAATAGACTTTCCCCAACAGTGAGTTTGAGTTATAGTGGTGCTAGTGGTTAAATGACGATGGGACCCTCATTAGGTGTTGCCTACTCCATTATTAACCCACTTTCAAAACAGCGGAATAGCGTACCGATCTAGGTGCAAACCCAACCGCTATCTCACTCAATGATGGGGCGTATCCACGTCACTCCCACCCGTTTGGTGGAGTAGCTGGCGAATGTGTTGATATGGCAAGCACCTCCTGTGACTGAGTGTATCGATTGGGCAGCATACGTCTTACTGTATGCGAGTAGAGACTTGGTTAATTGCATCAACTTATTGCACGGTGTGTCAGTTTGCTTAGTTTCTTCAGTTGTTATCTATCATCCGGTGTCCCACTTTTTTTCCTTGCACATATTCTTTTTCCTGTCTCATTTCACCGCGTTGCTTTCATACAGTTGTGATAACTGTTCGCCACGAATCAGAACCTCAAAACGGAGACCAGGCGGCTAAAGCGCTGAACAAAATCAACGCCCTAAAAATATTTCCGCCTGCAGACTAGGAGCTGCGGTAACATAGGTGGCAACCAGGGTAACATGTGTCTTATTCCCCTACAGCTGTCCATATCAATACACTCCATCTCACTCCTGAGTCCCTAACCATTTAGTGGTGTGACAAAATGGTCGGACTAATGGGAACTAAAAAAGACGCTACTCACGGCATCAAAAGATAGAGCCCAAATTACGTGCTATGGAAGTAACAAGAGGCGCAGGTTAAAACTGGGTGTTGCTGATGGACTTCGGTTTGTTTCTGAGATGGAATCGATCTTTTGAAGGTCCGTTTATACCGACGTGAGTCACCTGTGACTCCTTCCCTTTTTTACCTTTTTCCAGATGAGGGCTAGCTAGAGAACCCCCTGCTGCCTAGGCAGTCTTCCGTGAGTGCCTTGCACTGGCACGTGAAAGTGTTGGCCAAATACTTTCGTGGTGGCATACCCGTTGAAATGAATGTGGGCTATAGCCACATGGCAGGAGCATATAGGCACAGTAAAATGCATGGGATACATAAAGTCACTTATACGACTATGGACATACAGTGTGTGTGGGTTAAAATATCATTTTAATTCACTTACATTACTGCGTTTCATTAAATTCTAATATGGTTCAATACTTTACTGATGTTTTTTTTCACAAACTGGGTTATTTTTACACCAATCTTGCTTAGATTTCGCATCATCATTCGGTCTCTCAGAAGTCGTTGGAAAGAGGGCAACAGATAAAGTAGTAATTCAGTTATAAATGTCTTAAGCAATGCACTTGCTTCACGAGTATATGCAGTAAACACTCTACAGAAATGGACCGTTTTGTTGATTTAAGATTAGAAAGGGTTAATTTTGTAACCGGAACAGAAGAGTTTTGGTTACTTTCGGGCACTCGGGTACTTGTTAGGTGTTGCTCAACTTGATATGGAGTTACTGGAACATTTATCGAAAAAAAATATGAAGAGACATGACGATGTATATTCTGGTTATTCTATATATGCCTAGGAGTTATCTGTGTGACGCGTTTGATCTCCTACCTTTCTTCTGTTTGGGTTTTGTCACCACCGTTACCACGCGTACCCTGTTAGCTGAACCAAGGACGGTTAGGTAGACGCCTCTAGCTTGTGTCTTGGTTATAATTCCTCTTACCGATGGTCTGGAAGAGGTGTACAACAAATATAGACATCCACGCTAGTTTGTGTACATGAACTTGCAAGCCGCTTGGACCATCTTCGGCAATCCGTTTGCTTTTATGTGCTCTTTTTGTAACTTACCGATTAACAGTTATTCACCGTAAGCTCCAGCATACTTTTCAGAGAATCGGTCTCAATTTCAACCAACAGCTGTGTAGGCAATTTGCAAACTGGTATGCAAGGTATATCGCCTGCGGTTTCCCTCCAACGATTCATTTTTTTACACTCAGGTTGTCCAAGGTGATAATTGCCCTGTTTTTACATCCAAAACTTCAGCATAGCCTGCCGGACGGGTGTATCAGGATGCTGGATTTACATGTTTAAACCTTCCAGTTTGCGAGAAAGGTTTTTATAGAGGATGTACCATTTAGAGTGTGCATGTACCCGCAAACAGTTGTCACGTCGGCGTCACACGAATAAAGTGTACTCCATCTTGAGTGTTCCTCATAGCATACTTTCACTGTTAACCGCCATACTGACTCGTCGTAGGAAAATGATTTACAGTTAATGGACCGTTGAAACAATCTATGTACGAGGATATAAGAATAAATGTAATGTGTGGTTTTTCGCACTTCGTTTGGAAATATGATCCTCATCATTCTATCAAAACTTACATTAATATTCATTTTGTAGGATTTTCTAACCTATTCTGACATGAATGGATACATTTCACTAATACTGTTGATAGCGTTCATCTTGTTTGTAGAGAAAAGCTTTGAAAACGTTTGTACTTTACAAGGATGTTACCAGGATAATTACCCCTAGGGTTTTCAGGCTTTCTACCCCGTAATGTGTTGATGGGCGTTGATACTTCGCAGCTGTTGACTGCCGTGTTCAAATCGCAACTGTACGAATCTTTCGTTCCTTCAATGGTCCACGTGACTAAGGACTACAAACTTCTATTCGGCGCGTGTTCAGAAACCGATGCTGCTAAATAATCAGAAACTGTCTAAACCCGTAGGTCCTCATCTAAAGAACTTGAGACACGGCACCCATATAAATACTGCATTCTTCGTCTCGCCGGAAACCCAGAGTTATCCGCTGTTCGCAAATACTTGGAAAATGTTTACGCAGATGTTCTCGTTTCCATTGACCTCGCTAGACGAGCTCTCTTTCTTCATCTTATATTTATGTTTAGTCATACTGCCAATGTTAACAGTGCTCTCAACTTTAGAAACTCTTATAAACAGGATTTTTTGGCCAGACCTTTCTCTGTTTGTGACTTTGCTTGTAGCACCTGTTTTCTGATCGTCTAGTCTAGTCGGTTGTACTTACTTTATCTTGATATCAACGCCGTTTATTCTGCACTTCGGGTGCTTTTCAAATCGAGCTTCTCCGTGACTGATTTAGACAAGTCCTTAGGTTATAAGAAGGCAACTAGCGGAAACCAGACTTCGTTCTGTGAATTTCGCAAACATTGGGTACGTTGTGTATACAATGGCGAAGTAACACTAAAATTGCACCGCTTTCAATACTAAAATGAGGTCCAGGGTAACCTTCCGCTGTGTGGTTTGTAAAAACTGTGGCATCTGCGCCTGCCGTAGTTCACATGTCTCTTTGTCTGTGCACGCGTGTGTCCCTCTCTGTCTCTCTCTAGCTCCGAACGATCCAGTTGTGTTATACACACAATCGAATAGGTGGCTGTCTTATCTATAACTCATCGTTACTACACCGTAGGTCTTGTGTTCGATAAAGCTACGCGCTATTACCGTCACGTGTTCTCATTTTACTCTGGGCTGACTACGTGTTGGAGCTCGCATTTTGAACGTGGATCCTAACCTGTAACAGAACAAAGCCTATTTCTTCCGCTGCAGACAAATAGCTCCAAGACTCTGCCTTACCAGCAACTTTCGACGAGTGACCGTGGTGGCTGTGGAAACACTATTGACACCGAAAACTCCAACTAAAATAGAACATATGGCGGCAGAACAATGAAAACGAAAGTTTAACTGAATCAGTTGATGTAGCTAGACTCCTCTGTCACAACGAGACTGGACCTTGACGTGGTGTGACGGCTTGCGCATCTCGATGACCTATTGGGCTAAACTGGACGGTGTGATCACCACACCGATAGAGTCACTCATACCAGGCAGGCCAATGGGTAGAGGTCTGACAAACCAGTCTCCTGGTCCTCCAGGTTGGGGGTTGGAAGAAGGTTGGCATCTTTTTCCGGAAAAAGTACCAGTTCTGGTACATTGCCACCCAACCGCTGCCTTGCGGTACAGGCTTTTGAGCCAAAGGCTTTGGTTGAGAACCCTAATCGTTCTCCTGTCTAGGTCTGGGCGTCCTGGCAGTATCTCAGCCCACACACAACCATGAATATTCACAACAACAATAAATCCATACTGCATCGGCCGTCTCGCAGTATAAACCGGGTCGCCCTATCTGCTGCATACAGCAGGGTGGATAGGCGAAAACATGCTACTGCTGACCCCCCACTGTCCTATCAAATTTAGCTCTCAGGCCCCTCCCGACCTCCATTTCTGATAATTACTCTACAGGTCCCACAACAGATGTAGCTAACTGTAGTAACACTGAGCCGGTAAGTTCCGTCTCTTGCCTTTCAGCTTCAGGCCTCCCTCGTCCCTTGCTTAGACCTAGAACGCGAATTAATATAGGTGCCTTCAACGTTCGCACGCTAAAACAGATAGGTCAGCAAGCCGGCTCTCGCACGAACGCTAGACTCGTTGCACGTTGATGTCTGCTGTATCTCGGAGACTAGAATCCATGACAGTAGTCAACGTATGAAACTAACAGCACCCGCATTGTCTACCCGATACTGGTTATACACTTCGGGTGACTCCACAGCCGCTGTTACAGGTCAGGCTGGGGTAGGTATAGTTCTCAGCACGACGGCCGCAGCCGCATTAGTAGATTGGATTCCTGTTAACAGTAGACTTTGTGCCGTCCGCTTGGCAGGTTCTGTTAAAACCAGCTCTAGACGCAAGACTTTCAGAAATTTATTCATTGTGTCTGCTTATGCTCCTACTGACTGTAGTGACATCGGCGTCAAGGACGCATTTTACTCGGATCTGGCCACTCTCCTTCGGTCGACACGTGGCTCTGATATAGTCGTTTTGGCCGGAGATATGAATGCCCAGGTCGGTCGCCTTGGTGAAGCCGAATCTCGTTTAGGTGGTAGGTTTGGGATAGCATCACATCGATCAGATAATGGTGGGCGATTGTTGCAGCTGTGCGCTGAGCATAATCTATTTTTAGCCAGTACTGGTTTTAGGCATCGTGCACGTCAATGCTATACTTGGCGCCCGCCTTCTCCGAATCAGGCCTGGTCTCAGATAGACCACATAGCCGTTAGTTATAGGTGGCGGGGTTCCATTCAAGACTGTCGTTCTTATTGGAGCACGTACTTGGATTCAGATCATGCGTTGGTACGTTGTCGTTTTGTTCTTACTTTTGCTGGGCAACGACCCCACCGACAGCAACGGTTAGCTGTTGAGAAACTGGCTTTACCATCGGTTAGACATAATTACCAAACCAGCTTAGAAAGCTGCCTTAGTGGTACTCACTCCGAAGACCCTAGTAGCTGCTGGACTCAAATCTCACAGGCCATTCAGAAAGCAGGTAGTGTAGCTTGCGGCACAGGGGTACCTGGGGTAAGCAAACATTGGATTTCAGAGAAATCCCTGGAGTTGTTGGAAGCCAGACGGAAGGTTCCTCCTGGTAGTTCACATAACAAGTCTAGAAGAGATATCCGTAGGAAACTGAAACGTAGTCTAAAGGCTGATCGTGAGGCTTGGTTAGTGGAAAAAGTTAAGGAAATGGAAACCGCATTTGCCTCAGGGAACATCGGTAAACTGTTTAAGCTGATCCGTGCCACCGGTCCCAGGCGACCGTCGGTCAGTGAAGCTATCAGCGAGGTAGATGGCACACTAATCTGTAATAAGTCCAGAAGGTTAGAGCGTTGGGCGGAACACTTTGAGGGTCAATTTAGTTGGCCTGCTGCTTCTATTGCGTTGCCGCCACAAACTTGTGATGTAGCACCCTGGTCGGTAGATTTGGAACCACCCACTGAGACTGAGGTTCGCAATTGCCTTTCGGCTCTCAATCGTAATAGGGCTGCTGGCCCAGATGATCTCGTGCCGGCACTTTTCAAAGAAGGTGGAGAGGCGTTAGTAGAGGCATTGACTCAGTTGTTTCAACTTGTGTGGACGACGGAGACCATCCCTCCGTGCTGGGGTCACTCGATAATAGTTCCCATATTTAAGAAAGGAGCCCGGGGCTCTTGCGAAAACCATAGAGGGATTAGTTTGACCCCAGTCATTTCAAGGGTTCTAGCATCAATTATACTTCGTCGACTCACTGCAGTTCGGGAAGTAAACATTAGGGAAGAACAGGCAGGGTTTCGCCCTGGGCGGGGTTGTATAGATCACATTTTTACCCTTCGTCAAATTCTGGAGCAGCGTCATGTGTACCGCCGGCCAACAATCGCCGTATTCCTCGACTATAAAGGTGCGTTTGATTCGGTAGACCGATCTACACTTTTAGAGTCGCTTAGACGTAGGGGTGTACCGACTAAGTATGTGAACATACTGTCGGCGCTTTATTCCCATACTTCAGCTGAGGTTAGGGTTTACGGTGTGCGGTCGGACGATTTCAGCACCAGGAACGGCGTATGTCAAGGCTGTCCTCTTCACCATTCTTGTTCCGAGCTGGGACCCTCGCGACTCACAGAGTCGGTAGCTTGAGACGTTAACTACAGCTCGGTTGTTTGTTTGCAAGGTGTAGGCACCTTGATGTTGTAATGTTTGAATATAGACGTAGCTATTTTTAGTAGTTAGGTCCCTTCCCTTTTTTTTCTTCTCTCTTCCTATACAGGTTTGCTTTTTTTCTTCGTGGTTGTGTGGCAGTTAAGCATCAGTGTGAACCACTGATGTATTGCTGTCTATGATGATGATGATGATATATCCACCTATTTTCACCTACTACCGCCCCCGCTTCCACTCTTCATTTCATCGAGCCAAGATAATTAGTAAACATTAGGGCTTTAGTGTCCATACTCTGAGAAGAGGTCAACAACCTGCTCTGGCTAGCATTCTCTCGACTCTATCTTGGAAGAGTGCTTTTACTATCCTCACATCGCCGTTTACTTAACTTCTACCTCGGATAATGTTATGGACCAAGGGTTCTTTCTCAGGATCTCCCATGATGATGAAACTGCATCTCGCGGTCAAGCTGGAGTGACGATTGCACTAAGTTGCAGAGCGTAGCAGAGTTTGGTGGACTAGATTTCATTAAATCGCCGCCTGTATGCCATCCGGCGTGGTACTTTGATCAAGGCTTGTCGATACAGACCAAAAGTTGATTGTTCGCCATATTTGCACATGCTCTCATAGACACTAGTTCAGATGTTGTCAACGATGCTCCCCTTTGACCCGAGACAAATCCAACACTCGAATATCATTGTAATTCTTGGTAATATGAACACAGCTTGGTGCTCTGTCTCCAAAAGAGCAGCGGTCAGATGGAACGTTTGTTGCCTGAGGGCGACACATTGACAGTGGCTATCGGCTATCACAATTGTGTGTATCTCACGGTTTCTATCTATGCAGTTGAACATTTTAACACAGCTGACGGTGATGCTTCAGGTAGAGAGTGTCCTGAGCAAACCGTAAGCGTAAATGGATCATATCGCCCTCAGCTTTCAGTGACGCCCTCCATTAAAGAACGTCGATCAGTTGACTCAGATCCGATAACCGGATGGTAAAAATGCCCAGTCTTTGCTGGTTGGGTCACGTACTCCCTATACCGACGGAGTATCTATCGCACCGTGAACTGTTCACTGTGGCTGTTGATGTTTGGAAAGAGCTGCAAAATGAGCAGGCAATGACGGGGTCAAGGGTTATAGAAGTTTTGGCTGTTCCGCTGAACAAGACTAATAGGTGCCGTCTACTTAGTTGAAGAGTTCGCACTTATTCATACTGCTGGTTGGAAATTCCCTGGGACGGTTTGTCACGATTAATGGAGAGTTTATGTCCGCAAAATTTGTTTGGTCTTTTTCTTTTGTTTTTCCCTATACATTTTTATTTGTCTATTGTACTACTACTTCGTGGACGGTTGCCAGGACCAACGGCAGCTCGGGCCATGGCACCTACAGGTACGACTCAGCTGAAAATAATGGTGATGGGAGGCAACATCCTCAAACGGAAAGTACTCCGATCACCTAACGATTAACAATGACCACCGGCGTATTATCCAATACGACCGGAAAGTTCAGTGCTTCCTTGAGGCTTGATACGGTTATGAATACGTCTGCTGCACACAGTAGTAATGAGAATCAAATGTCCACGTCTACTCCTCTGCACCCCCGGGTTAGACTAGACCTTAGATACTAAATAAGTGAGACGTTTGAGTCGGGAGATCCAATACCACCCCTCTTTCATGGCATAAACGGCTTGGAATCATCCAAAGATCTTGTTGCCTGGACGGACACTTCCATTGGTTCACTTTTTCCTGCCTTTTTTCTCATTCTGATCTTGGTCAAGCCTTGACAGCTGGTAGGCATTGACGATTTACATGTCCGTACTCCCTGTCATGTTGATCAGAGAGCCTTACCTTGTGCTTGGAGTTGTACGTGTGCTGTCTTCGAAACGTGTTTACGACCTCAGCGCCGTTATCCACTCGATTTTGCTTTTAGGTAATGCCGTAGAGCAACAGATTTTTCTCAGGGTCTCTGATGGCGATCAAACAGCTGTGACAGTGCTGTTGTGCCCTAAAACAAAGCAAACTGTCCAACTGAATCTTGGTAAATGTTCGTTTGTGCGTCGTCAGTCTCAGTACTTCGTTCAAAGTCTATTGACACACCATAACGACGTTTTTATATCTGAATATACTCTCATGGATCAATGCTGTCAAGAACGCCTTCTGCAATGCTTTCCATGATTTTCTAAAGCGATTTAAATACCCGGACATCGTTTTGCCGGTTATACGAACACGACTTTGTCATTTTGCGTCAGAGGAGGTGGCTGCGTGATATATTAAATGTCCGGGTGATCGGCTGTTGTTGTGCGCCTCTTACGGATTTTACACATCCGATTGTGCATTTCGGCGTAGACGAAGACAATGTGTCACGTGGAGATCGCCCTGCACAATCCAATGATGGACGCAAATTAATCAGGTCGCCATCAGTTCTCTGTGACGCCACTCCGCTGAAGATTGTTCAGTTTGTAGTAACTACCTTTACTCATGCCTTGTCATTGTCTCTGCCTGCTTAATTTTGGCATTTGCACCCAGATCGTCTGCTCGCAAACAGTGTTCAATTAGAACCTAGATAACAGTTATACAAAACGTTTGTCAAACATTACTGACGATCAACCTATCAGGGCCACGACAGTTGAGTGATCCAAACGAGTACTGGGCAGAAATCTCAACCGGTACGCGAAACTGTTGTGACAAGGTCCGTTTCAAAAGAGCTCTGCAAACACGGTAAAAGTGGACTTCTGCTTGTTTTACAATGCTTCTGAGCGGAAGTCGACTGATCTCGCTTATTCTGGATAGGACGAAGACGCAAGCTTACGAAGAACCTGCATAGAGACGGTGGGGCTCTCTTGACCGTGAGTGTCAGAGAGAGAAAAGGCATTTTCTCTATCATTGGTCTCACTGGCCTCCGGCGAAGTGATTGTGGAATTATTTTTGTAAAATGTAACTTGAGAATTCACTGCTCACCGCAATGCCTTGATAGAAGGCGTTAGTTAAGCACCTCAGGATGCAGTTCAACCGGTCTGTGATGGTTCAGTCAGCTGTGGACGGTGGGGAGGGGTAGTCTGTTTAATTGACATTCCAGACAATCCCCCGTTGAAAGTGTAAGTGCTGATGAGGGTCAGTTTATCAAATTTCCAGGCTTGCACCTTCTCTTTTTGATAGTGAGTCCTTTTAAGCGATTGGTAGTTTTTTTTATTGATAACGCCTCATTCCTTTCACGGAAACTTCGTTAGACCAGACGAACTAGTTACAATTTTCGCGATTTTCAAGGCAGGCTAAACGTCAGGAACTGAACAGCTCAGAAGGTCACAGGTCGTGGTTCATTTTAACATAAACAGGAGTCAATACCAAGTTCGAATGGCCAATCACAGCAGATCGGGGAACGTGAATCTTATCTGTTGTTATTCAATCCTTAATTGCAGCGAATGTAAGAAATATAGTAAACGTCAGAAACTTATGGCTGTAGTTGGGCCGATTCTCTTGTGATCATCAGAAGAGTTTCTGTTTTCTCTCTCGAGAATGGGGACCCTGACTGGTTGACTGTTTCTATAGGACGTCTTCGGTCGTCCACGCTAGTTAAAATACCATTTAAAGCATTCATCGGTGTTTCATCCCCTGCGTTGAAAAATGTCTTCACGTGGGCATCTGGACTATCATCTCAAATGCATTGTATCTCGATGTCAAACGTACATATCCTTGGCCGCGGCCGGTTGCGTGAATAATTATTTCAATGGTTGATTGTGAATGTACATCACCTTGAATGGTAAATTGCGGCGTATCCGTATGTTTCAGGCGTAAAAATCAGACCACGAGATTGTCGATCTGCTGAAACTTCCACGGTTTGCTGGCTATCACTCTGTCATGATAATATGAATATTGAACGTAAAGAAGAATAACTTCAGGACAACTTTGTGATATTCACGAATATGCCGATAATTATGTGGCCTTCGCTGTATAGCCGTAGCTACCGAAAGCAAAGATGATTCACTAGAACCATAATATACTGTATTTTTAAAGGCCGTTAACAGCGTATTCCGTTCAATTGTGAGATTCGTTCTAAGCAGCTGCTGTTCCGGCCATCTCTTTCAGTTATTGCTCCTCCCCAACCTCCTCGGCGTCCTCAATATCACAATATTGTTAGGTTTGTGAGAGTTTCAGGACCTTGACAATTCCATGCCCTGATTTATCTGTATGGAGCATGTAGGTAGAATGCCTCAAAATGACATACACCCATAAACTACTAAACGTATTCATCGTGCTACCCATCATCGTCATTGTTAAAAGTGATTTTCATTGAAGTACAACATCTGATTCACGTGTCGCATCGTTCCACTGACTGTCGTATCGTGATACATGTTGGCATGATCCGATATAACAAGAGAAGTGTGAGATAATACGACTTTGTGAACAGGACATTGTTATTGAAATGGCTATCTGAGGGAATAAAACCTGTCACTTCAGTAACGACTGCTTCATGTCTTAGTGAGTGGAAGTCAGTATAGGTGTTCACGGTTGGGGTTTGAGATTTTTGAGCCCATGTTTACAAACGCAGTTCATGAGGTTTAAAATACGTATTGGACTGGGGTGTTTATTCCAATGCCCCTGTGTCCGCTTTTTTCTCGGGCTATGTATTACTTTTCCATTTTTTTAAGAAAATGGCCAGTCTGCCGTGATGCATTGGACTTTGAAGCATCCTGCATCAAGGTGTGGCTTGTGGTTGACTGTTAGATGCAATATTTTCTCTTTCTGACTTTATCTCACATGTCTGTAATTCGTTGTGTTTTCTGTTCACGGTCACTTCTAGCTGTTAGAAAAATGGTAGATATACAAAACTATGAATGTAAGTACCAGTTGTGTTCAGCTAACTTTTCGCAGTTCAAATTCCAACGCCGGCATCTAATCCTGGACCGTTGGCGGAACGAGCAATGTACGGATTCATTGTGTACATTGTGTCTTACGTTTGCTTTGGTAAGAAGGTTTCCTTACTTTTGTAAAAGTCCGTTCAGTGTTGTACACTGTTTCATAAAATTTCCTGTCCGTCTTATTTTGATGGAAAACATTGTACCCATTTCGACAGCAGTACATCGGCGGTTCACATTGAGGACGTTTAGTTGCTACACGACCATAAGCGCCAAGAGCCTTAGCTTAGAAATGAAACAAAGTGAAGAGACGGAATCCAATTTACAAAACGTTTACGTTCAAGCCCAAAAGCCAACGTTAATATGCCTACACCTTACAACCGAACACCAGGTATACAAGCAACATTTAGGCTGCATCTGCAAGACAAATGTATTGAGGCTTGAAATTCTTCCACTTCGTCGACTATCGTTGTTCCTTAGACGGCTCATGCACACGGTGACGACACTTATGTCATTGTTCCCGACTATCTACTGTATGCTCTAAACTTTACAACCAGAGTACTCCGGTCTTGAAGACAAGTTTCATTCCTAACATGCTAGTGGATGCCTTCACTCCGATTTGTCAGGTCATTGATTAGTCGTCTTATTTTAGATGAGTGAACTGAAGGCTTGGCGAAGTATACACAACAAAGGGTTGGTCACTGTAGATCGGGTTCGTCTCCCGGGCTGGGGCCCTCGCGACTCACAGAGTCGGTGGCTTGAGACGTTAGGTGAGATGGCGGCTAATCGAGCTCAGTGGCGTGAATGTGTCGTTGTTTGGCCGAGTTGTCTGTGAAGTGAGTGCACTTAATGATGCGGGGCAGTGAAAGCCGTAAGGAAGCTGTCTTGCTGATGACGCCTTACTTTCACTTACAGCTCGGTTGTTTGTTTGCAAGGTGTAGGCGCCTTGATGTTGTATGTTGAATATAGACGTAGCTATTTTTAGTAGTTAGGTCCACTTCCCCTCCTCTCTTCTTTCTTCCTATATAAGTTTCTTTTTTCCCTTTGTTCTTCTTCGTGGTTGTGTGGCAGTCAAGCATCAGTGTGAACCACTGATGTATTGCTGTCTATGATGATGATGATGATGGTTTCGCATTTTTAGTGTGTGGTCTAAACTTTCAAATATGTGCGTTTTCAGGATGTAGTTGATTAAATTTGATATGCCCTGTCTTCCAAAGCTCGTTTTCTTACTCGGCTTGTCAAGTGCTATGGTCTAATGATGCGTAACAATAGCCTGTTGTCATAGTTCCACCACCAATACAAAATGATGAGCATTTATTTGAAAGTGTTATCATCAAGTCTGTTAACAAGTTACAAACAGAATACCTGTGTGATATAGAAACGTAAATTAACTTTTATGTGCATAAATCGCAAACGATTGAAATCACTGTGATTGGTCAGTAGGTGGCTAAAATAGGTTGTTGGTCACGTAACTGAATCGCAATTCTGCCGAGAAACCTCAACTAGATGAACATACTTAGCGCACGAACAGAGTTTTCCTTCAGATGAAGAGGTTCAAGTGGACAGTTAGTAAGCCATGGGCTAAGCATAACCCTTTACATGAATGGCTATCGGAATCTTGACAACTGAATCACCTTTTTAAAAGAAGCTGATGAAAACGGACTCCTGCACAGTCGTTTTTTTTTGGAATTTCAACCTTTTTGGTTTCCGTATTTCTCGAGTTGATTGAACCAAAATAGTCATGAAAATCCCGCTTTATGAACAAGCTCGTTTTCGGTGGTTCATCACACGGTTTTGAAGGGGAACTATTAGTGGAATAAACAAAAAACGGATGCTTAATGAGGTCAGTCAAATAATTTCATGATATAATCAAGACGTCGGCTGATCATTAAGATTAGCCATTGACCCATATAGTTCGAAGACCTGTACGAAACGGTTCTGGATGCACAAGATTGGTTGTACAGGCAAGTTTCAGTAACATGGGAACATAATCCTACGCTTCACTGCCCTCAGCTAGGTGACCTTAATTCGGTTGATTGAACAAATTGCCTCCATCACATTGACAGAATGATTAGGATCCATCAAATGTGACAGTATGGCGTTCTTGGTTGACTTCATCATTCCACTGTGCGGTCAGGCTTGATGATGTTCAACCAGGAACAAATGGGTGTGTATAGGAAGAACGACACTGTAGATGCACGCATTTACTGTTTTAGCCGTGGGCACAGAACGGGGTTAGGAGTAAAGTAGGCACGTAGTTCGGCGAAGCAGTATGAGAGCCAATGTGTGATTGCTTCGACTATTGTATTGTTCTTAAAAGACGAGCCGGTTTGCACAGCTTGCTTTTCTGTTAGATTCTACTAACCCCCTTCATTCCGCTCTTGGCCAACCCTCCACTATGAAAGCCAGTCAAACATCATTGTTTAAAGGAAGTCTTGAGTATGGCTTGACATTGATTCGACTGGCCTCCATTAACCGTAATTTCTCTGTTTAACCCGTTAATGATTCTCTCTTAGAATTGTAATAAAAATGTGATGATTAACCGAAGACAGGCTTGTTCGTTGCACTGCATCTCTAAAGCAATCAGTATACCCGTTTCTCGGAGTATGTTAGACTGACAATTCAGTCCGTTATCGACAGCGTCATCCGAGCCTGTTTTCTTATTGAAACAGCTAAACAGATCTCGTTTTTTTGTCCGAACGGTATAGAATTACCGAACTTAGTTTCTTGTTCGCTTCGTGTTGATTTACATAGCCCACAGTTTTAACTAACCGTCGAATTACACTCACATCAATAAAATGAAAAGTATTATTTAAAGCAATTCGTTCCCTTGATGAACTTGAATAAGGCAATGAGAAGACGTAAATCATGTGATGTTCTCCGGAGTAACATTTCGTACATTCTGATCACACATGGACATGTAACTAATTTTAAACATTAAGATAAGGTTCCATAGGGCGAAAATAATGGCTTAAGGGATTAGACAGACAGACACGGAAATGAAGATTAAAAATATGAGGATGCTGACTACCAGGCAATGTCAACACCAATTGTTTTTAACATGCAGCGCGGAGGGGGGGGGAATTCGACGTCTGATAGCCAAAGCCTCAGCAAACTGGAGGATGCGTTTCCGGTGGCTTCGAAAAATCACAGAGAATGCGTCACAAACCTTGACTCTGTGTCCTGTTTGGATTATGTGTTTTGCTACTGATGACGCTGGGTGCCGTCCGTCGGCATCCTCCCTTGCGTGTTCAAAATAATTTATGTTGACGTTGTGGCTGTTCTGGTGGTCAGCACTCCCATATTTTTTATCTTCAATTCTGTGTCCGTTTGTTTAATCCCTTAAGTCATTATTTCCGTCCTATGGAACCTTATCTTAATGTTTAAAATTAGTTACATGTCCACGTGTGATCAGAATGTACGAAATGTTACTCCGGAGAACATCACATGAAAAGTATTACTCCTTTCAGCGTGATATGATTTGAATGGATGTGTATGTGCTTGACTGAAAGAGCTAGGGAAAGTGAATATTTGAATTGGGGCGATAGAAGCGAATGTCTACTACTGATGATGCGAGTTGTTCATTTGCGTGATATCTCTTTTAGGCCGAAGTTACATACACTGCTCCAACACTTACAGCAAAGTAGATTAACTGCATACTCTGCGTATACCAGTAAAAAGGCATCGTCTGAAGTCGCAGCTCATCTTAATTATTACTTCAGATGGTTACCTCACATTTCCAGAGTTTAGTTACAACATGAGTACAGTGAACTAAATAAAAGTACGCGAGATCTAAATTGAGACCGGTGACCGTCATAAGGTATGCGTTACTTGTGGTGAGGTTCCACGGTAGGATTTCGAGGTACTCTCTGTCTTCTCAGGTGCATAACTGAAAAGGAAATGCGATTGAAAATAGTTTTGATGGCCAGTTTCAATAGAACATGAAGACGGGTTGCGGAAATAACTGAACGTGTGATTTCGATGGGGATAGACACAACAACTGAACTTTAATGCTAAACTAAGGACAGAAGGTAAACAGTGTATCGTTCACACGAACAGGTATGGTTAGCCTCTCTTTCGATTAAGACACGATATGCCTAACGTCAGCTTATTTTGGTTATGATCGTCATAGGGCCATTTTCATTCCCAATTTCTTTATTTTAGGAGCCTACCTGGTGTGGGCTTATCTGCCACACGAATGGCTACACGCAATAGGCATCACCTATCTTCCTCACAAGTAAGTTTGCTTTGCCAAAAGTGCCTTCCTCCAAAATCTAAGCAACTATTGCTTTGTGCACAGTTGATAATAACAACCAGGCGTATACGACTTTTTTACACTCGCCAATCAGTAAGTCATCAACTTAACGTATTTTTCTATAACGTTAGAACAGACATTGACGGAAAGAATCATGTTGAGATTGAAATCAAGTGACAGAAGTACGGCTGCGTCTGTTTTTGGCGTTTAGTTGTTTACGAGTGACAACTCCAATAGTTCGCTTCATTGTCTCACAGCTCCATTAACGTCTTGGCACAACAGTACAAGACAACGCGTCCGTGTCACCGAATAGATCGTTTTTCTACTTATTCGTCACAACAGCTGGAGGACATGTCTGGAGCTGTTGACATTTTCACACACTCACATCAGTCGCTAACGCGAACCCAGCCAATCGTATTTGGAGTGCACGTAATAGCAACAGGTGAACGAGCCAACCAAAATTGTTCCAATATTTCATATACCCTAAGGAATCAATCAATTTCATGACAAGGCGATAGTTTGAGTCGGCGAATTCTGTGTACACATGAATTGCTTCGCTAATTGCTACCACTCTCGAACTATGATTACGTAGTAATATCCTAAATGATTAGATTGAGTTAACTAGGTGACTAGTACTTCCGAACCGTAAACAGAACGGATATGAAAGAATGCATGTGCGTTGCGTTGATGCTTATTGAATAATTCCTTGGTTAAGCCACACCGAGTTAAAAACAAGAGTTTCGTAACGTCTCGATCCTCTCGGAAAGCCTTTATCAAGCGATTTGAATCAGAAAATTTACATTGTACAAGTGGCACGTGCTGAGTTTTCGAGGTTGCAAAATACACAGATATATATATATATATATATATATATATATATATATATATATATATATATATATATATTTTAGTAGAGCAGTCAAAAACGTAAATGCGCACGATTTATGGCCTGGCAAATTTCTCTGCATATTATCAAGTGCGTACTACAGAACAGGAGATTATAAAGCGGAAAACAGGGGTCAAATGTGAAACTAGACATATAAGGGAAACACACGGTGGATCTGTTCGCTAATCAGTCACTAACATCATTACCATGGGAGTGATAAACTAACAAAAGAGTCTTTCTGCACACACAGAGGTGGACACCAACGTCTCAGAGCAACTGCCTCAGCATATCGTAACAACCGGGGCTTATCAGTTGCATAAACAACTGTGAATGCCTGCGTGGGGTCCACCTGGTGATGGCTCTCCAGGAGGTGACGAGCGATCGCCGATGCCGGTTGCTGGTGCACACCTGGGTATCGGTATGCATCTGCGTCACATGTTTCCCACCCATGTGGGATTGCTCCGAAATCCGAAACTTCAGCTGCCGTTCCGTCATGCCAATGTAGTCGACCTGGCAACTACATGAAAATCGGTAAATGATATGGGATCTGGCGAACGGAGGTATCTGAGGTTTAAGAGGTGGAACAGGAATTCTGTCTTTGTGTGTAGGTTAAACACGAGCCTGCGGCGTATGTACGTCGTAATACCAGCGGCTTTCATCGGCGGTACGGCACGATACTGACATCATCCCCTTTGAACGGTAGTTGTAGAAAGACCTTCATCTTTGGTACCCCCAGCAAAGTGGCTGGTTAGGATATTAGAACCAGTGAAACAGTCAATGTGCAAACATTCGCTGAAAGACAGCTTCCAGCTTGCTGAAATTCTCGACAAGGTCAATCTTCATGAGAAATACATGACTAGCATGGATGTCAATTCGTTATTCACAAACGTACCCCTACATGAAACTATTCGCATCATATGTGATTATGTCAATGCGAATCAACTGGAATTACCCATTCCAACGACTGAACTCGAACGCCTCCTTCTTTTATGTACATCGAATGTAAAATTCTACTTTCAACACATAGGCTATAGACAAATTGATGGCGTAGCCATGGGAAGTCCCTTAGGACCTATCTTGGCTGATATTTTTATGGCCCATCTGGAAAATCAGGCTCGAGGCACCATCTCTAAACAGATTATTCTCCGATACCGTGATATATGTTAGTTGTGACTGATAGTAGAGAACATGCTGAAGAAGTTCTGACAGCATTCAACGGACTGCACGCTAACATTACATTAAACTCTGAACATGAATGTAACGACTTCTCCTTCCGTTCTTGGATATCCGCCTTACTCGAAGGACTGATGGTTCAGTGCAACGTTCAGTTTATCGCAAATGCACTTGGAATGGCCAATACTTACACTTTAACAGCTTCGTGCCAAGGCATTATAAAACAGGCCTCATCAAAACGTTATTCAATACAGCCGGAAAGATTTGCATTCAGGATAAAATCCTGAGTGAACTGCAGCTAATTAATCAGGTTCTCTTGCACACCGGGTACCTGCAATCACCGATCTCAAGTTTTCTAAAGAAAAACCGCACAAGCAAACGTTGATGATGGTACCAAAGATGAAAGCTTTTCTGCAACTACTGTTCAAAGGGGATGATGTCAGTACTTCGCTACAACGCCGATTGAAGGCCGCTATATTACAGACGTACAATGCCGGAGAGCTCGTGTTAACGTACGCCACAAAACGGATTCTTGTTTCACCTCTAAAACCTCAGATACCTCCGCTC
>LOND01004537.1:18303-38671 GCA_014220965.1 Paragonimus kellicotti
ACTTTCCACAATCGAGTTTTTCGCAAACTACCATTGATGGTAGAGCAGTCAAAAACGTAAATGCGCACGATTTATGGCCTGGCAAATTTCTCTGCATATCATCAAGTACGTACTACAGAACAGGAGATTATAAAGCGGAAAACAGGGGTCAAATGTGAAACTAGACATATAAGGGCAACACACGGTGGATCTGTTCGCTAATCTGTCACTAACATCATTACCATGGGAGTGATAAACTAACAAAAGAATCTTTCTGCACACACAGAGGTGGACACCAACGTCTCAGAGCAACTGCCTCAGCATATCGTGACAATCGGGGCTTACCAGTCACATAAACAACTGTGAATGTCTGCGTGGGGTCCACCTGGTGATGGCTCTCTCGCCGGCACGCAAACCACCGGCCTCGGCGATCGCTCGTCACCTCCTGGAGAGCCATCACCAGGTGGACCCCACGCAGGCATTCACAGTTGTTTATGCAACTGATAAGCCCCGATTGTTACGATATGCTGAGGCAGTTGCTCTGAGACGTTGGTGTCCACCTCTGTGTGTGCAGAAAGATTCTTTTGTTAGTTTATCACTCCCATGGTAATGATGTTAGTGACAGATTAGCGAACAGATCCACCGTGTGTTTCCCTTATATGTCTAGTTTCACATTTGACCCCTGTTTTCCGCTTTATAATCTCCTGTTCTGTAGTACGCACTTGATAATATGCAGAGAAATTTGCCAGGCCATAAATCGTGCGCATTTACGTTTTTGACTGCTCTACTAAATATATTATATATAATATATATATATATATATATATATATATATATATATATATATTTACAAAATGCCCATGGTTAGCAGAACAACAAGCCGTTTATTTCTAAACTGGTTGTAGAAGAGGTATTTGTAATCTACATTCGAACCAACAGCGATCACCACTGTGTACATTCGTTTGTGCAAAACCTGCTTAGAATCCGGCTTTATTTGCACCCGCTCTAAATCATCTGTGCGTGCGAAATTTTTCTCTCACACAGACACTGGTCGATCACGGGACCGATGTCGATTCCCGTAATTGGTTTCGTACTTGCTCTGGGTTACGTCTATAATCATTGGTCCATCATGCTGCCGCTGACTTCCATCTACTTGATCAAAGGTGAATAGTTGATTTGTGTAAACAATATTTTTCACTTGAAGATGTATTGGTATAACTTTCTGGTATCCCGATCCACTTTTAGGTAATTCAAAGTGTTTCTCTGGAATCGCTCCACCACAGTGGTCTGAAATAAGCTGTTCACACTAGTGCAGTAAGCCAAACTGAAAACGGATGCATTACATTAAAGTCCTAACACTGGGTGGGCCCACAATAACAGGCGTTTTAATGAACTATGGAAAACGCGTGCCATTGGACCACGGTAACCGGAACATATTGGGTTAACGAGGAAGAGGGACGTTGCCCAAACAAAACTACGCCCTACTTTGGCTTCACGGTGAGCATGGACCTCGAAGCGATGTCACGGCCTGCGCATCTAGGTGACCTGCTGGGTTAAACTGGACGATGTGATGATCACACCGACAGTCACTCGTGTCGGACAGGCCAATGATGGATGTTCCAAGGAATCACAGTCCCCTAATCTTCCAGGTTGGGAGTTAGAAGAAGGATGGCATCGTTTTTCGGAAAAGGTGGTACTAATTCCATTACACCGACACACACACTCCGAACTACAATACAGTTTAATGTGACCCTGGCCCGTGGTTTTGGCTGAGAACCTCAGTCGTTTTTTCCGTATAGGCCTGGGCGTCATGGCAGTAGTTCTTCCCACGTACAACCATCAATGTTTTGCAGTTAAACAAGCGACATCCAGCGGTGTATCTTTGATAATGATTTTGGCGGATAGAGTCTTAGGTGTGCAGTGAGCGTTCGGTGACCTGGCTAGGTTAGGACGTTTGCCATTGTAGACTTTTCACAGTGTTAGAGCTATAGCACAACATGCTGGTTTCCGTTCTCTTTTCGACTGCGCCGGTGTCAACCTTAATTTGGGCCACTTCGAAGACTGTAACACAGTGGTGCTAGAAAAACTCCTTGGGCCATGTTGAACTGACATCGAGTCACGGAAAAATGGTACCGGGACATTCGAGTGAAGAAGGTATAGTTCGACCCACGGTTTAGATGGCTGCGCTCATGGCCTGAACAGCTTAACAATACCCATCGCTCACACGCGCACCAGTGTAAAAGCTATGAACAAAGAACAGTTGCATCCTGTCCAGGATGTTCATAAGACAGTTTGCCAACCATCCGCTGTTGATTGCTCAGTATCCAGTACGTTGAATGACAAAATAATCTACACATATTGGTTGCCATTTCAAGCATTCATAAATGTACACTCCCCTACGTACACTGTCCAACATTGAGCTAGATTCATTTGTTTTAGCGCGGCAGATGGACGTATAGTGTAGCCACGTTCCATGCAATACACTCTATGTTCCGATCACGCACAGTATGTCTTGTTTCAGCACACCTCACGCCGGATAATTAAACAGTAACACTGCACAATCTGTCTTTAATCTCTGGCCACTCGAAGATGATGGATACTATGCTTTCTTGACATTGAAGAGGAGGCAGTCTGAACCTTCCGATTAGTACCGTTGGCAACCACCTTACTTGAGTAGTTTTTTGACACTCGCGAATGTACCAGCATCATAAGCTAGTTCCTATTGATTACTCAACATCGTCAAAAGCGAAATTATTATCAAGCACGTCTTCGAATGTGACTGACTATTTGCATCCCATCACGATTACAACACGTATTGTTTAGCACTGGGATTCGGTTTAAGTGACCTTTCTCAGGAATGGCACCTCACTTACCTTCTCACGTGAGCTGGAAGTAGTACGTCAATTGCTCTTTATGGATTGCCAAAACCCAGGCACTCCGATGTCTGGAATTATCCGCCCCAAACTTTATGGTTTTCCACGTCACTTCTCCCCATAGCATGATTCACCTTCTCCGAAACGGTAACCCTTTAGGCTCATCGTAACTTTGGGACGTTGGATGCATCACGTGATAGGTTAGTGTGCTAAGACCCAAAAAGGCTTGCTAGAAGTGTACATTTGAAGACTAATGGAAACTGCTGTCCGTAAACACGGGGTAGTGAGAAATACAGCATACATTTTCTGAAACGTGTAAACGAGTTTAGCTTACCGCGTGCCATACTGATTTACAATCCCCAGTCTAGGGTTGCGTTCATTTGATCCGCTGGCGAGTAGAACCATAATTGATGTATACAATCGAGATGATTATATATTCCCCGGGAGTTTCTAGGTGTTCACTGATAACTATGAAGGATTAAACGCCACGGACTGCCGTTGTTAATGTTTATTAATGTCCTATCTGTTTCCCAAACCTTTATGGTAGATGGCTACTCCCAACGGGAAGGCGTTTCAACGGACATGCATCGCGGACGCGAACCATCACCAACAAATGCTGAAAGTAGAAGTTGATGGTCGACAAGTAATCCCGCCTTTGGTCGATCTGGATCCGGCCTGGGTAGTGGAGCAGCTATATCTCCGATCGTCACAGCTATCACGCCAAAACGATTGACTCTATTGTGTTCATTCTTCGACGAAATCCTCAATCTCAGTTTTCTCAAATACATCAGTCTATCAGTTTGTAAACTTTTTGACCACTTGCTAGAACGGGACGCCATGCATCCCGATAGTTTGTTAGATCCTGATGAGCACTCCAGTTACTACAACCATCAACTGCATCTTGCTTATCGACCGTGGCACTTGTCAGTCCTCTAAGGCATCCAATCGTTGATATGTCGAATATATACACCGATCCATGTATAAAAGGACTGATTGAAGAGTGTATGGGAATGCGAAAGTTGTGATCAATTGTGAACTATGTTCAACTCATTTCAACTAAATCCTCTACTTACTTACCAGTAATCAGAATATTGTTCAAAAGGCTCAGTGGTTTTTTTTAAAAATGTTTCAGCTTGAATAGAAATCCTAGAGATCGTCGACTGGAGTTGACAGGATAGTTACTGTCTCCTGTTGAGGCGATCGGGCAATTAGAACATTACTCGTAAGCGAACGTGGCTGTGCGTATGCATATGATACTTAAGCCGTGCCTAGTATGAGATCAACGGCGCAGTGATCAACGTGGTTGTCCCATGAAAACGTGTCTGGAGTTCTAGTCATGGCCATGATATGAACTACTGGCGAACTCTAACAAAAGCGAAACTCAAGTCAGTGCTTCTTTTCGAAAGGGGCCGATTAATAGGTCTATGAGAATGCGATAGCTGCGATCAGTCCTGGACGATGTTCAACTTATATCTATATATTATAAGCCTAGCGACTAATATACCAGTCTGACATCTGCCTAACATGTAGCTAGGCGATTCTTCGATGGAAGGATAACAATGCAGAAGGACATGGATATCAATATTTTTATTGTTGTTGCATAAACTTGAGATCAGACCTAGTGCTCACTCAGTATCACAAAACAAACAGTCACCAAAAGAGGATGAAAACCAGATAGATAAACGTGAATCGAGAAGTACAAGCTTTTTTTTCAGTTTTGTGCTGCGCGCGGTTTTAATGTTTTTCTTACAGTTTGTTAGTTTCGATGTTTTTTCTTTGTTGAAAAAGGGATGAATGGCGACCATCATCACAACGTTCCCGTTACGCTAACTGCTGCTTGTTGCCAACGGCAGTCAGCATCTCTTGGATCCCGGCCGGTCAAGGACAAGCTTGATGCCAATCTCCTCATATCTTTACACCGAGTCACGGGTGATCCATCGTGCCGTTTTTTTTTCTAATCACACCCGGAGTGTGCGGACGTATCACAGACGTTTTAACTGATGGAGAGACTGTCTGATGCTAACAGAAGTCACCGTACTTTACTGCTAACGTGCTAACATGAACACTGCTGTGCTGACAATCTAGTAGAAAAAGAGGGCTCCCAGGATTGTAGGTAATCACGGTGACATATGCAAGGTATACTCGCCTTTGAAAACGTTCGATTCCGGGCGTTTATGCAATACGTTATCACTTTTGGGGACCGAGTATTATCTGGCTGCCGAACGTCAAACTGGTAGCGGTGTAATGAGTGGCCCGTTGTACATTCACATCACAGTTATGTAGTTTTTTATCACTGAAAGTGTCACGGGTCTCTACCAATTATCGGATGAGTGATAAACCGATTACGGATAACCATTAAATATGCCCTCAACCTGTCGACCGCAGAAGAATAGTTAGATTATGAAGGTTTATTAGAACAGAGATTAGGGGATTTTGTACAAAACTGGCGCAAACGCGCTTCCGCACAAGTCACTGCGCTTCGAGATGTACACCGATCGCTATTCTTCGGCCACGAACAACGTACTCTTCTATGGTAACCTCACGCTGCTGGCCGCACAAGCAGCAGTTACAAACAGTCGATGGCCACCCTAACTGGATAATTTGTCCGATGGAAGCATTTCGTGGCAAGTACGCCAGAATTCGCCAACAAAGATGGGACGCAGCCTGTAAGGTGGCCGAGAGCAAGGGAATCTCCTCCAAATTCTTGGTTGGTTCGACTGCCTCTTCAGCTGACTGAAACCAATGACGACGCTTGCGAGTGTTCCAACTTCCGGAACCAGGTGGTAGAACTACGCCGGTATAACCAGGTCCTCCCCATGGAGGTGACATGAAGACAAAATCGAAAATGGATCGATCCCGTCTATACCGGGATAAACTGTTGGGGTTTGTCTCCTCTGCCTCGGGGGCGTATGAAGTTAGGTCATTTTGTTCTTCCATGGATTGATGGGTTACTTCGGTCAAAGGTTCACGACGCAGCGCACGCAGGACGACCGGGGCATCTCCACACACCAGCATGACTTTGTGCAAAACACCGTATATTTTTGCGTTCTGCTGAAGTAGCAACATGCGAGAAAGGTTATTCTCAATCCCAATCACTGTATATTTAGGAATGGAGCAAAAATATACAAACGAATTAGCAAAATCAGCGAAGAACGATTACGCAATTATTAACCTGACGAACCTATGTAATGAGACATAATAGTCAGAACGCGTAACCCGTGCACCACATTTCTGACAGACATTTCACAGTGAAAATACGCAAAGCCACTGGGTTAAGAAGAAAACGATGAAGAAATGGTAATAAACGTTTATCTGTAGTGTATTTTCGTTGTCATAACATTTGTAAAGGAAACTTAGTCTCAAGTTCCACGAACATATCGCATAAAAGTTAAACCGGTTGAACGGAAGATTCATTCAACCCGCAGATTATTATATTTGTTGTCTATACACGACGAAGCAGAACCATGTACAACAGTAAGCATTAGCCAGATCGTGGGAATGATTCTGGCATAAACAAGATTCAGCATAAATCCAACGGGAAATCAAAGTAGACCATTCTCGTGGTGAGTTGTAAATGAAAACATTGGGCTTGCACATCAATATTTTGAAGAATATTGCAAGATATATAGATATTTTTCAAAGATTAACCAGGATTGTTGCTGTAATGCGTCGACCGGAATTTAACCAGCAGCCTTGCGTTTCACTAGCTGACCTTTTTCAAATCAGCACAGACATATACAGACCAAGTGACTGAACAGAGCGAGGTTGCTGAACAAAAAGTGGACGAGAAATAAACTAATGATTAGTCGGAGACTTGGTATTACTGCAAACTGATTGCAGCCTTCACATTCAGATATCACTTAAGCTGCAGGACGGCAATTAAAATATTAATCTAAATTTGGTCGCGAAATTACTGATGAGAGTAAACGGAACGGTGAGTTTGTGTTCTCTCGACACGATCGAATGATTTTATTGTTACTCGTCAATGCATGTGGCGGAACATTTAGGTGGAAAAATCCAGTCACGCTCAGCGTAGAATGAGTGACACAATGGTCAGCTCCTTGCCTCATGTGGACTGGAGATCAGCGCTCTATTGTGGAAGGAGCGCACACTATTGATGAGCTCTAACAAACTGAAACACCAGCCTGGTATTTCTTTCAGAAAGCCCACTTTTACGGCTTTCTGTAAAAGCTGCGACCAAATGTTTGACGTCGTATTATGTCGGTAGACTAATGTAGGTTGACAATAAGTCTTGTATTTGGATACTAAGTAAAAATCCAAACATTACCTAGGATCCTTCGGCTACTCATGAAGAAAAAAGGCTGAAACTTTCCGGATTTGTCTGTGGATTTTCAACTGTTCAGGATAACTGTTTTGATGTGTGAGTATTATGTAATAACTACTTTTCATGGCCGCAATGAATCAATGTCGAAAAGCAAACTTGGCTATCAGCACCGTTTGTTTCTTTACCAAATGAACAAGTAATTCAAAACTGAACGCCATTTCCAATCATATCTTCCGCAACTATTGTCTATTAGAACAAGAATCGTTCTAGCGTTTCTTCGGATCAGCATCATCGAAAACAGCAGTACATCAGTGGTTCTCACTTGTGCTTAACTACCACACAACCATGAGGAAAAAAGCAAGCCCTATTCAATAGCAAAAGGGGACCCAATTACCCAAAACAATTGCGTCTACACCCAAACATATAACATCAGGGTGCCTACAGCTTGCAAACGATCGGGCTGTAAGGCAAAGCAAGGCATCAGCTTCATGAGAGCTCCCATCATCCAGTGTCACTAAATGGACTTAATTCACAAACAACCCGGCCAAGTAACGACAACACTCGTCACAAAGTTCAATTAGCCGCCATCTTACTTAAAGCCGCTACCGACTTTGAGTCGTGAAGGCCCCAGCCTGGGAAACGAACCCGACCTTGCGTACAACCCCACGGTGAACCCCAGGTCATCTGCCCACCCCGCACATTAGCCAGCCGGTCGGTGCGGCAGATGACTGGCTGCAACCTTTAGTAAATGACCTAAACACCTAACACTGTGCATACCGAAAATTGAACAGAACTAGCTTGGCAATCACTATTAAATACCCGCTTGCAAACAGCTTTGTCACTTACTCGTTGACACGAGCGATTGAACGCAGACATCGGTGGTCAAATACCTGAAGACGGTTCACGTCCTCTACCCTGAGCGGCCAGGTTTCGCTGCCGTAAAGTAATACAGCCCTCACTGTCACCTTATATACGCGATCCTTAAGCCTCAGAGAGATGCCTCTCTGTTGCCAGATGTGTCCTACATTAGTGAATACCGCCCTAGCCTTAGAGATACGTGCTCTATTTCATTCCCTACACTTCCGCCGCTGATGCAGCTTCCCAAGTACACAAACCGGTCAACAACCTTCATAACCTATCTAACATTAAATCTACGTAATCACAGCAATCCTTGCAGAAGCACTTTGCATTTTGAGGTTGCACAAGCTCATTCCGGGATGTTCAGCAGAGCAAAATAACCTTCTAGCATTGTTTGTGCTGCTTGAAAATTGTCAAACAACAACACCTTGTTGTCAGCATAATCAAGATCAGTCAGTCTCCTGCCAGGCATAGGATCCGCGCCAGCATCTTGTGCTGCGGACAGTTCCTCCATTATTTCGTCTATGACAAAATAAACAAAAATGGTGAAAGGGACAGCCTTGACGTACGCCGCTCCTGGTGCTGAAACTGTCAGACAGTTCACCGTAAACCCTAACCTGAGCTGAAGTATGGGAATAAAGCGCCGACAGTATGTTCACATACTTGGTCGGTACACCACTGCGCTTAACCGACAGTACCTACTGACCTGCCTGGTATGAGTGACTCTATCGGTGTGGTGGTCACACCGTCCAGTTTAGCCCAATAGGTCATCGAGATGCGCAAGCCGTCACACCACGTCAAGGTCCAGTCTTGCGCAAACAACACGTTCAGGTTTGTTACAAGTAGTCACCACGTGGTGTGCGGAAAATTGGCTGCCAACCGAGGACTACTTTAGAGGGACCTAGAGCCTCACTCCAATGTACCCATGTAGGGTACTATGCTTAATTAAAGTAAATGTGACGAGCTAAATAAGTGGGGGTTGTCCGACGCCTGTCATTAATAAAAGTGGATCAGAGGGAGTGAAAGCGAAGTGATTTCAAAGACGTGTTACGTAGATTACTGCACAGAGATATCGGATTATCTGAAATCCAATTAGGAGACATGCATTTGTACAGAGAAATGCGGTAAAAAGTGATTGCTATAAAACAGTACTTCAGCAAGTATTCATTCGGGGGATAGTCTTTTTGGTCCTAGGTTCGGCGTGTTAACAGATTTCAGACAACAGGATTAGGGGAAGTTGGATTTGGATCTGTGCTCGCATCAAGATATCCATCAACTCCGTCGTATAACAGTGTATCCTAACACATATAATTTTCCAGCAAGTATACGACAAAGATTTCGGATCGGGATTAGATTAGAACAGATCAGTTCAACACACTGTTTTCCAAAACATGCTCCATTACACTAGAGCTACCACGTTCTTAGAAACAGTGTCACTTCTACAGAAAATATGGTGCTGAAAAGTGAATTCTACTCACTACAGCTTCCGCTTTTTCAGTGCGAACTCCACTACAATGGTCGTCACCAAAACATCTCCCTTGAGATTAACCACAGTGTTACAAGTTCGTTTGCATCGTCGTCAACTTTGTGAAAGCTGACGATCACATTTCTAATTTAGTCCATTATAAACCACATATGGGTAAACGCATTGCCGGTCAACGCGAAGACGGCTGCATACGGATGATCCACGTGCGTCGGACATCTCACCTGGTCTATTCGAGATAAGTGCTTACTCAGGTCCAAACTCTGGTCCCATCTTCACCACGGTCTGCAACAACGGGCCTTGGACGGGCACTGAGAAGTAGCTCGGTGAGAATGGAGAACTGTCATCACCCTACATTACTACTTACCGTTCGGTTATCAAATTCCACTGCAATAATGGCACGGAAGTGTGCAACGAAGACGAAAAGTGAAGAATATGACAACAAGAATTAGTCGATTTGCATGGATCTTATAAGGATTTGCTGCTGCTAACCGAATACGTTCGCCGGCTTTGACTGCACGTTTGTCTGTTCGTCATCCTTGATATCCCTTGCACTAAAGATGGCGAGGAACACCAATGAGATAATACCCGTGAGAACGAAAAACGTCGGCAAAAGAGACCATCTAACTTGCAAAGGCATTTCAGTGAGCAAGTAAGCTGAGCTTATTTGCACTGCAGAGAAATGTCCTCCTGCAGACAAAGGTTACCCATCACTCGTATGGTTTGGTCGCGTATTCAACAAAGGTGGTCGCTGAGCATTATCGAAGAATTTTAAAGCACACTAGCCGTTTTTTTATGATGACGCATTATATAAAATGGCGTACAACTAAAATACAAGCAAAAGTTGTAATTTCCCTCAGCTACTGTCCTCGTATAAACGGCCGACTCTCGCTCTTCCTAAGACTGGTCACTGTGTTGTGGTTCACGAGGAGGCAGCTACATTATTGTAACATGAAGTTTATGTATTGGACCTTGCTGGAATAGTAGGCTCCATACATGTGCGACGTAATAATCCGCACATTATAGAGATGGCCTTTTGTCTTCTATCCTAAATCGGTTATTCATTCACACTTGTGGTTGGAATCGCGTCCTTAAGATTCCTTCCAAAAAACACTTGATCTTGAAGATCATGCCATTTACACACTGACGCATCAGTGTAATCCAGAATAACTTCTAGTCCTCAATGATAACGTTACCAATGAGATGTCCATGAGAACTTCGATGAAGTTGAGTGCGTCCATGTTTGAGAGCATGGTTCCCATTATATCTGAATGACTCACCCAATGAGTCTTGTCTCGCTCTTGCGAAGATATCCATAGCACACGTTGATTTCAACAACAAGTTAATTTCCGTTGAACTAAACTTCTCAGTTCACTACGAGATCCCGTAAGTTCAAAAATCGAAATCTAACCGCTTTTTCGACCCCACTGATTGTGTGGCCTCGCGGTATGATGAAGTCGGAGACAACCTATTTTCATAGACCATCCGCCGGAGACCAAGGTGACTGCTTATCCTTCTCCCAGCTTACCGATGCATCAACGCAGCACTTACACACAGCGCAAACGAGTTTCTTGGTTAGCATATGCCGGCGCCACTTGATGGCCTCTCTGGAGCCGTGTGCGTACATGTTTGAAGGATGAAGATAATGCATGCTCACGACTATTTTGAGACTTTCCTTATTATTATGACGTGTAATTAACTCAATTGGGCCTATCCAAGGACAATGAAAGGTAGCAACGCCCAGCGGAATTAAAAAAAGGTCGGATTTTGGCTTTTATGTGAACTAGTCTGAACTTAATGGGGAATGGTAAGTCCTTCGGAATCAACATGTGCCGTTGTGTTCTCATAGAAGATCCGCCACCGTGAATGGATAACAGCAGGGGAGAGTGGTTATTAACTTTACGAAGAAGAAGGAGGAGCAGAATACATCATCATCATAGACAGCAATACATCAGTGACTCACACTTATGCTTAACTGCCGCACATAGACAGAGGCGCCCTATACAATTAGTTATTCGATGATGGGGATGAGTATGTTGGTGGTTCCCATAGCAGCCACACAAAGAAAGTTGCAACATCGCCTTTGGTTTGAGTAGCTGGGGATGAAAAGTTAATCTCCCTTGTTTACGAGTACATTCAAGGTGTCGGTTATCATATTCACGGAGAGAAATTAGCTGAAGTTGTGGTGTACTGATGTTTACGTTGATCGACCAGATGCCGTTTCCATATTATTCATCGACCCGGCCGATTTTCGTACCTGTCAGAGCATGTGCACGCACCAACTTCCCCACGCATCCGTCTCGTGACCCTAGGCGACTAATCGCTCGACGCCGTCATTTCCACAACCCGCATCCAATATATCTCAGTCTTCAATTTGCTCGCTTTGGTTACCGATTTTCATTCAAGCTCGTCGCCGTAAGTCATCCACTCCTTCTCTCAATACCCATGAACGCGGCTTTCCTATCGACCATCGTGATACTGTCATCAACCAATCGATCTGTCCAAAGCCCACGTATTTAGTCGCGTGTCAGACTGTTTTGACTGCATTTTGTCGACACTTTATTTGCCAGATTTATGTGCTTGCGTCTGTCGTCGCATACTTCGACCCTTGACGAACCCAAACAGATCGAGTACCATGTGCACAGTGACTTGATTTGTTTCCGATATTCGTTATCGTTAAGTTATATGTTTGTCAGAAAAACGTACACACAGCAATGCTCACAATGGACAGGGTATCGAAGATAACGTAGTGAGAATTTGTCAAACTTAGTGAGTATGAATGTATTGGAGGATGGCCCCGATACTTGGATATGATACTGACATCACCTTCGGAAGGAGGCGATGCACTCTGATAACAAATACAATGGAGCAATCGGTGATAGGTCAACGGCGTACTCACAGCCTGGGCGAACTGACTATTTTTGATGTTGAACAACATTCCGACATTTATGCCAACGAACGGTCACCGTGTCAACGGAAATTGTTTTTCTAACAAGACAATAAACATAAACATAAACATAACCATAAACACACCATAAAAATGTGGTTTCTGTTGAGCGGATTACGAATATTGAACGGGCTAGGCAGAAGTTTTGATATAAACGTGAGTGAAAACCTTTAGATTATATTTGCCCAGTAAATAAGCAATTACCAGGATAGGTAACTTCACGGCTGAGTTGAAGGCTGCCTCCGATTTTTTTGTTAGAGGTATACAGAGGCACTGCACAAAGGTTCACAGTATGGAATGAAAGAGCATTTTGGAGAACTTTCAATGGTTGGGTTATAAAACGATTGCAGTTCTCTTGATTTTCATTAAACTCTTAGAAATATAAGCCCGGATATTCTGATGTTTGTGACCCCAAAGTAAATGCGCTGGGTTCGAATGGAACATCCATGTCTCACGAAGTAAATGCTTTGAATGTTATTCAAAATATGTAACATTAAAGGTTGGCTGGAAACCCAACTGACAGTCGCGAATCAATCAGTGCCACATTTCATGCTCCACAGTTCACTTGCCAGACAAACTAACCTCCCCATGTTGTTTTCCCTCTGATGCACAACAGCAGGACGACCGGCTTATCAGTCTACATCGTTATGAGGGAGCTCAGCTGATATATAAAACATTTATATACATGATGATGCTAATTACTCCTTTAATGCATAAGCACGGAATACCCAAAAGACATGCACCTACCAACACCGCATTTTTGAGCAAATTGAATAGTATTGCCTCCAACTCCACAGAAGACGTCCACAACGAGGTTGCAGCCGGCGAGTGCAGAAGCCTGATACCGTGCGATTGATTCAGGAGTGACACCAAACCACGATTCTGCAAAACACCAAAGTAATAAGAAGTGACATGATGGGCGTAAGCATACATATATAGAAACGTCACCAAACCCGGTAGATTACTACGGCTTACTCCACAGGAAACCGACCACAAGGAGTGCTTCTCTCAAAAAGGGCACGACCCTTCCTGAAGCTTCACCCCCAACCGGGTAACACTACACCAACCTCCACAAAAAATGGGTATTTTGGATGTGTCAAATGAATATTAGTAGTAAAAATCAAGATAACACTTAAATATCGCTTATAAGCGCTAGTACCATCAATAGCGTTAAACAATTGCGATTCAATCATTTTTTTAAAATGTCCACAAGCACTAGGCCAAGTAGACCATCATCACACCATCGATTTGCTTCTAAAATAGTTTCCCAACTTGCAGTTGTCCAACGCTGTTTATGATGCCAGCCCCTATAAGTGATATGTAAGTGATATATTGATTTTTACTACAAATATTCATTTTGTTTTAGTTTAGAATCTCTAGAATTTCGCCCACCTTAGTCTTTCCACTTCTCATGAAAATGACACGGACGACGGTTTATCTTTTCTCCAAACACCCCAGACAGGATGACTCATTACATCGTTCAGTCCACACCGCAAGGCCACTTGGAACGGCAAGTAATTACAATTGTCCTCTTTTGCGCCAGTTACTTGCAAACGGGGTCTGGTGCGAACCTTGTTTCACGGAGCTCGACAGATCTGTACCAATGGCTGCTTACAAGGAGAGGGCGAAAGATGTTGCTCGCAAACGGAAATCCTGAAAAGCTTATCAACATTCACAATCAGAAAAGACCGATCAGGACTGCCATGTGTACGGTTGTTAAGAACAGGTCTTTCTGAATCCTACCTTTCGAAAGGCGACCATATCACAACTGACGTAAGTCGAAAATTACAGCCTTCCTCTGCTCGTACGCACCCTGCGGCTGAATCGCGGTTATTATTCACAGACAGGAGTGTTGCACAGCTTGTTCATAATCGTGACCTGCCGAAATTTTCTTTCGTGTAATTTGTCAGATAATTTACACTTGAGGTGACTTCTGTATCGACAGGAAAGATCAGTGCCTACAACAAAAATGGCTGAACATATGCCCAAGGGTTTGATGTGCATGATGACGCAACAGGCAATGGCAACAGAGCGAGTGAGACGAAATCCGACCTCATCCATTGCAAAGCACATCATGGAAACAGGTCACGTTGTTGACCCCGCCAACTCGTTTCAAGTGTTATTGTGCAATCGTAATCCGAGGCAGTGTTAATCAATACTTTTCGTCCCATGCAGTGTGTATAAACTGTTGACTCACGCAGTTTGTCTGCCCTGGAACTGATAACAGTCCTTGTTTCATGTAAACCCAATCGTTGATTGTTTCTATTGTTGTTGCTATCCCATGTCCTATATATTCTAATGTTTTACGTTCGTGACTGAAGAGAGTAAACGAAATGCTGACAGCTCACGATATGTCTTTCAACATTATTGGTTGACTGAATCGACAGAACTCGGTGTTTCACGCAAATCCTGCTCTGAAAAAGTTCGCGAAACTGTGCGCCCAGTTGGTTATGTTGTTGACGACTAGGAGATAAGTGTGAAACAATCAAATGACTTCTTGTATTTGATAATATTGGCGTCCCTCGTAAGGAGAGACCATAAGAGTAACAAGTACATATGTTAAAAAGCAATGATTGCTAAGGTGGACAAATTTTATGTATTCGTCAAATTCTGAGATTCGTAACAAACGTGTAATTGAGTTTTATTCTTCGCCATGTCAGATGATACCCCCAGTTACAGGCGTTCGTTCTTCGGATCCCGGTCAAGAACATTTTATTGAAGCGAGTCATCACGTCAAAGCTACTAGATTAGCCATTATGGTGGCCACCAGACCTCCGATTTCAACATCCGTCGCAAACAAGACATGAACTAGTGAGCGATGAGTTGGTAGTCTTGCAAAAAAACCAGGCCAACAAAGCCTGTAAAATGAAACAATAAATCGTTACGGTTGACAGAGTGGTCAGTGAAGAGACGTCGGTGAAAGTCAATACAAACACCATGTTCTCAATAACTGTCACTAATACTTCTGAGATGTGACAGAAAAAGGACAACATGGGAACCTCCTCCGCGCAAATATGCTAGGCCCTGTAGCTGAACAACGGGACCGTTCATGCAACTGTATAATACACCCAGCCCCTCAGAGAAAGACTGGGATCATACCGGCGCCACAAACGGTTAAAAATTCTATCAAACAATTCATCAACTGGTGCAGCATTGCAGCGAATCCCTCTACTACCCTCAGCGGCTCGTCAACAAGGATGAGAGTAGCCACACGAATAAATTCCCCTGGTATACTAATACAGTGCTGTGGAGACTTTGTAATTCCATTTCTGAACTAGGCTAGTTCAAATAAGCGCAGGGTCGTACAGCCTTTATAAGTGGTACCATGGAAGTAAGTGAAGGAATATACACAAGTTGTAGAGGCCAGTACTTTGCCTTTTGGACCTGAAAACGAAACTGAAGAGAAAACGGAGGCATAATTCGGAACAGGTTAATCGAGCTCAGTGGCGTGAATGTTGTCGTTGTTTGGCCGAGTTGTCTGTGAAGTGAGTGCACTTAATGACGCGGGGCAGTGAAAGCCGTAAGGAAGCTGTCTTGCTGATGACGCCTTACTTTCACTTACAGCTCGGTTGTTTGTTTGCAAGGTGTAGGCGCCTTGATGTTGTATGTTTGAATATAGACGTAGCTATTTTTAGTAGTTAGGTCCACTTCCCCTCCCTCCTCTGTTTTCTTCTTTCTTCCTATATAAGTTTTTTTTTTGTTCTTCGTGGTTGTGTGGCAGTCAAGCATCAGTGTGAACCACTGATGTATTGCTGTCTATGATGATGATGATGATGATGAAATAATATATTGTCAACAGTAGCTGTGGGTCTTCTGATGATGGTTTCGGCATGCGTATCTCCTTTGAATTACGCGACTATAATTCTGGCTGGACACGGCTTATCGCTTTCACCCTGATGCTACATGATTCTGACTAGGAGGGAAAATGTCATAAATATGATGACCATAATGTAGTGATGACCATTAAGAATAAATAAGGAAAAAAATCTCTCGCGGTCAATACCTTCTAAACGAATTTGCATAAGAGCGATGGAAATGAACAGATTTAATGAGCACAGCTTTTAGGAATGAACTCGAAAGAAACGTCTATCGGTTCGGCCAAAACCGTGTCCACATCTTGAGGGGTAAGCAAGGAATAAATCACAAAACGCTTACTACGCGGACGTATGAAAAAAATCATAAATCTCATCAAGAGAACGGACCATCACTAACCTTTATCTAATTGGATTCCCTGGTCGAAACGTTCAAAAAGCTCATAGCGCCTGTTCCAGTATTTTAAAAGAGCCGGATCACCTAAAGGGTTAGATTTTGCACGAGGTCTGCGCGGTAAATAAATCTGGGCGGGACGAAATACCTTCTTCTTCTGTGAACACACTTTCTGAGATCCTGAGGCACTTTTTGGGGAGGATCGGCAACAGGAAGTTGGACAGTATCAGAATCACTACTGGTCGATGAGACATCCGACAAAGTATCCAAAATTGGCATCTACAAATGATAAGAGCTATACGAGCTACGCACTAGATATGAACATATTTTCAAAAGCGAGCCGTAGCCGTGGCTCGGGCTGACGTTGCTTCTGACACGGAACAACACATTGATTGACCAACAATAACGTACAAAAAAATGAATGAACAAGCAAACAAAACAGCAGAAATTCAAGGCGAACAACTTCAGATGCACGCCCGCAATTAAATGTGACACAGCCATGTTCAAATGCATTTCCACCCTCTAGTGTAGATGGCTGCACGCTCTCTAACCTGCCACGCGCTTCTTACCAATCTAGTTCATCGGGATAATCAAAGCTTTCGTAGTCAGTGATTACGTCACCGTCGGCCTACTTGCGATTCTTATCGGCTGTCAACGGCTACAGTGAACAATGCGCGGTCCAACGGACTCTCCGTCAACATACGAGGTAGGTAACCTAGCCAACGTAAACCGTGCGCATATATTAATTTGACTATCGATCACGAAGTTGGATAATGCTTGCCGAAGTATTGCCGTGATGTCCACGCAACTATCTCATTTGACATGTTAACTGCTCACTATAATACAAAACATCAAGACATAAAAACGTCCACTAATAGTACGTCAAATTAAAGAGGGTACTACCTTTCGGAGAGTGAGATGGTAGCCGTGGAGAATGCAGCTACTTTTGTGGACATTCCGGCAGCTGGTGTTGTGGGAATTAGAAAATAGGTCGCTTTAAAATGTACACCTCTTATGGAATTCACATCGGTTCTTACCAAAGTGACCTTTGCATGTGAACGATAATCATGAAGAGGGTCGCCAAATGGAGGAGAGCTGTGTGTATCAGTGGATTAACTATGGAAGTAGTCGCCTTTGATAATTCTACACCTCTAGTCGGAGAATCATATTTTCTACATGCATAAGCACCGGATTGTCTAGAGGTCAAGCCATTGCACAATCACTAACAGCAAAATGTAATTCAGGAAGAAAAGTGATTAGGTTGCAACTTTATTCTCAACCTAAAAACAACCAGGATCAGATTGATCAAACAAAACATTAGGTGGAACCAGAAGATTACCAGATTTTTACAATCACTTTGAAGTGCAAAGATCTTGAAAGAGTGCCGCATACAAAGATTCCTAAATCCTATCATTGAAATAGCTATCCGAAGAAGGGGGCCACCAAAGTAATATACAGTATTCAACGAGCTGATAATATTTAGGACCCTTTTAGCAACACTGAATTCCAGCCGGGTTGCTGCATCGTAAAATAATCGTTAACAGTAATCACGGCATGTAGTTTTTCGTGTCAAAGGTAAACAGTAACGAACATCAAAATGAAGAGTCGATTGAAAAAAATCAAAAACAGAAGCGGATCCACAATTGAACCATGGAGTAGCCGCTCAACCCAGACCGGCAGCTAAAGAACGCACAATTTACGTGAACTATATAACAACTACTGACTTAATTCTATTCATCTACTCACAGTGGACATGAGGCTGACTAGAGGGTATTGTGGATCGATCTGCCGTTTAAGCGGCATTCGGATAAACGGGTGGACTAGCTCAACGCCACTGGTCACTACCACAGGTTGCGGATTGGAGAACGGCCTTCCACGTGGACCTTACTGCAAAATAAGCAGGGCTCTCACGGTGAATAAGCGGTCGCGGAAAATGAGCGGTAATACTACCAGAACGTGGTGGATTCACGTTGGCAGCCGGATCTCCTATAAAATGCCACATAAGCTCTCTTGACGGTATTGCGACATGGTGTGTTACCCTGCGACAAAAGGGTTTCAGATGCCCCAACAAGGAGCACATGGGCTCCCGAACAGCATGCCGTCCGTACGGCGCACAGACAACTCCAGTCTCCGCCAACCATGGATAAGCCCCCGCGGATGGCGAACGAATCACCTCGGTGATCACCGGCTCCAAAGGGTACGCAAGTTATACCTTGTGGGTTAGGTTTATTTTGAACCAAAGGCCCAGGATGCAGCCCGTCGAACTAACTCCCTTCTTCAGCCTCGGCAACCGAGAAGTATTCTGCCCTCATAACTGTGAACATAAACTTAGATTAATTACGAGTTTTGTCATGTAGGCCTATCAGTAGTCGAGGTGTCAGCAGTCGGCTTTGTTCCAATGACAAATTTTACCTTACCAAACTAATCCGCCTCGTTTCCCTCTCTTATATCAAAAAGCTCCCCACTTCGTGACCTCCCAACCCCGTTTCCGCAGATATACCAGAGACTGACCTAACTTACCGCTCGCAACGGAAGTAACAGTCAGAATGATAATGTCAAATACTCAGGTTCCCTTGCCTGAGGAATACAAACCCCTACTCGCCCTACGAACTCCATTTAGGATTGCCAATTTTGGTGTCTGAACAAGTGTGCAAATAGGTTAGAAGACAGTTCTTACACGTACTTTGGAGACATTCATCATCGACGTTGCTTTGCTGAAGCACGGCTTCAGTATTCAATCTCAAGGCTACAACTCCAATCCCAGTCAACCGCTTCACCATATGCGTAAAATTGTTCAAAGTGACTTGAATTTAGCTGACATCGTCCCCATTTTCAAAAGGTGGCTCACGGATCTCGTGTGAAAATCACAGGGGGATTTTTCTTCTTTCTTCCTATATAAGTTTTTTTCTCCTTCGTTCTTCGGTTGTGTGGCAGTCAAGCATCAGTGTGAACCACTGATGTATTGCTGTCTATGATGATGATGATGATGATGACGTGGAATGTTAAGGGTCGTTGATAAGCTGCCATAAGCTCTAACCCTGCCCGAAGTTTGACAGTAAATTGTTTTCAGGATGTTCACATCTCTGGCACACTCCTTCTTCGATAGACAGTCCCAGAGGGAAAATTTGTCAGTCGGCTGGAAGGTCCTTTTGATATACAAGGGGGGGGGGAGGGGGGGGGGGGGGGAGGGGGGGGGGGGGGGGGGGGGGGGGGGGGGGGGGAAGGGGGGGGGGGGGGGGGGGGGGGGGGGGGGGGGTAAGACAACTGTTGGCCTTCTATCTGAATGTCGGAGTTCAAGCATCTGGCGAAGTGTAAGGGTTTGGTCGGTGCAACCACGGCGAGGGCGAAACTCAGCTTGCTCCCCACGGGTGTGTTGTTTGCGTGTTTCGCTTAATCTACGAAGTACAATGGCTACGAGCAACCTCGACACAATTAGAATCAGACTAATCCCCCTGTGATTTTCACACGAGATCCGTGAGCCACCTTTTGAAAATGGGGACGATGTCAGCCAAATTCAAGTCATTTGAAACAACTTCACTGATCCGGATTTTACGGAGCAGAACCGTCAGCTCTTTAACTGGGGCAGGGCCTCCATCTACACAAAAGGCGGGAGGGACTTCGTCTTGGTCGGATGCCTTCTGAGGAAAACTTGATGTTGAAAGAGACTTCTGTTTCCGAAGGCAGAGAATCGTCAACAGACTAATGAGTACAGGCACATTCCGAATGTGTAGTGAGTG
>LOND01004538.1:0-15709 GCA_014220965.1 Paragonimus kellicotti
GTTACTCAAGAGGACGTGAACCGTCTTCAGGTATTTGACCACCGATGTCTGCGTTCAATCGCTCGTATCGGGTGGCACCAGCGAGTAAGCAACGAGGAGGTTAGGAAGCGGGTATTTGGTAGTGATTGTCAAACGAGTTCTTTTGTTCAGTCACTACATTTGCACAGACTTAGATGGTTAGGTCATGTACTAAGGATGCCAGCTAGTGTAGTGAGTAGGAGCGATCATGCTATACTACTCACACCACTGTAATTCAGTAGTGGAACCAGAGCATATATTTTGGCACCAGAATAATTGCAGGAAAAATACAGGAAGAATTATTGGAGTTTGGCATTGCATGAAATGACTCTTGGTACGTAAGGGAACGTAAAGGAACTGAGCGTTGACGTCTGTGGCCAGCCGTGGCGGTCGGGGCCGTAATACCGTATGCAAATTAGTGTTTTTGCTTGTTGTCTTGTTGAGACGCATAAGCCACGCGTTGCTGTCCCGAATAAACAATCCTTGTGCCATCCGCGTTCTTGGCTCACAACACTAGTCGTTTGCCACACCGAGCACTGTTTGCCGACGCTGCGGCCGACTGGCGCAAGGTGGGTGGACAGATGATGACCTGGCGTAGACAAATGAAATCGTTTACGAAGGGGTTGGCCACTGTAGGTCGGGTTCGTCTCCCGGGCTGGGGCCCTCGCGACTCACAGAGTCGGTGGCTTGAGACGTTAGGTGAGATGGCGGCTAATCGAGCTCAGTGGCGTGAATGTGTCGTTGTTTGGCCGAGTTGTCTGTGAAGTGAGTGCACTTAATGATGCGGGGCAGTGAAAGCCGTAAGGAAGCTGTCTTGCTGATGACGCCTTACTTTCACTTACAGCTCGGTTGTTTGTTTGCAAGGTGTAGGCGCCTTGATGTTGTATGTTTGAATATAGACGTAGCTATTTTTAGTAGTTAGGTCCACTTCCCCTCCCCTCCTCTTTTTCTTCTTTCTTCCTATATAGTTTTTTTCTTTCTTCGTGGTTGTGTGGCAGTTAAGCATCAGTGTGAACCACTGATGTATTGCTGTCTATGATGATGATGATGAAGCTGCTAGGTCGGCCAGCGGACATGAAAATAATACGGATTATATTCCCTGTGTATACTCAGAAACTACTTGCATCCACATCTCTTGGTATATAACAATGCCGGCTGCATATATCAAAGACGAACTAATGGCTTGTTGTCGTTCAACTATAACCTTTGTATCGGTTGTTTTGGGCGCCTTTTTTCGGATGACCGTGTTTTTTTTTCCAGAATTTTTTGTTTGGCATATTCATAGCAATCAGCTATTGACCTTAGTAAGACATTGATAACATGGTCCAACGTATCGCAGAGAAGGCAGGATCTTATTTGGGAAAACTTACCCGAATCATGTTATTCACCGGTTGCTGAACTCTGTTTACAACACGGTGAACCACAGCTCTCCAAAAACGGACTGCTAACGTGACCAGCGATACGGAAGATGAAACTTCTCAACTCCTTGAACATCGGTAGCCGTTTTGCGAAATTGAACGGTACATGGTATAAAAGATGAAGTTATACACTATATGTACTGAGAACGTCATGTGAAGGGGGAAATGATTAACTGAACTTGAATATACACTATGGTGTACGATTTAAACTGGTTCACCAGTTTATAAGATCAAACAAACCGAGGCGACTAGCTGGGATTAACGCAATGCGTGAACGACGGGTTTGTTGACACGGTGAGTCGCCGGGCGAACCAGTTAGCAACAATTCGAAACGGCAGTGCGGTGAACGAACACGGGATACCCGTCGGTATTCCCACTCTTTTAAACAAATGTTTATACTCATACGAAGTTTCGCAACGAAGAGGATACAAATCATAGTCGGAAATTTAACATAGTCTATTATACATGAGTGTGCTGGCTACACAATTTGACTTCCTTAATATACATGGCTATCGAACAAAACTAAATGGGACACGTAAAACAACTACTTACACAGTACGTGAACTCGAAACATAGTATGTCAGAAACAATTCACTGACATCAAACAATATACAAATTGGACGAATTCATTGGTATATCGAGACAGGCGTGCCGAGAATACCACTCGGGAATAACGCAGTGAGTAAATAGGCTAGATACTGCAAATACACGAACTCGACGGACGAACAAGTGAGCGATAGGAAGAAACTGTAACAAGAGAACAGATTCCAGGTTTCATGGCTTACCTATCGGTCTCCCCAATCGTTTAAAGCAAGTTTGGGCACACGTAAGGGTTTGTCACGAAAGGTTTGTAGATGACTATCGACACTTAAACACAGTTAATGACAAATAAATCTGTTCGCAGCCTATGCACAGCCGCCCCATGTCCGGACGAGTATTACATAAATCACTATGTTCTAAAGACTATATCTAGTGGGAAAGCTAGGGGAATGCAAACTCGACCGAAGAAATATAATCCGCGTACGGTCAACCGCTATCTTGTATGCGATTCTAAGCCACATGTTCATACCACTAATCGTCATAGGAACGGCTGAATTTTGTCGTGCAGTCTGACACTCCTTGACAAAGTGTGTCTGTTTAGCATAATGGAATAAGCCCTTTCTTTGTTTGTGGAAATTCCGCGCATTTCTATTCCGTATGCCGGACATTAGCTGGTTGTGCTTCTTAGTTTTCTGGGTCGTGTTAATATACAGGGTGTTGCACTGCTTGTTGACTTCCGTACTGTTGCTGTTTGGTAATTTATCAGTCTCGAAGTGGGACTTTGTAGGAGTGTTCCTACACTACTGCTAAAACTGTTCAGTTCCTTGCCAGAGTTTCTCGTTCGCTCCTCACTTGCTATAACAGATTAATAAAATGTCTTCAGTTCAGACTGGAATGGAGTTGAATATTCAACCGCATTATAGCAAGTGCAATCTGTCAGCCGATGTGGCACTCTTAGGTGATGTATATTCAAATGCATCACCCCCGTCCCGTAGCCTTTGGACCGACAGCCTCGTCGTCCTTTTCTCTGACATGGATGCACTACTTTTAGCAAGACTGCTTGAAATTAAAGAGTATAATATGAAGGAAGCCAACGAAGAAAAGTGAAATGACCACTGGTAGGCAGATCATTTCGACTAACCTGTTAGAGAGATCAGTAATTTGTTAAGCCAATGCCTCAGTTACTGGTTGGAGCAAAGCTGGGCTTAATCCATCTGGCCGCGATTGACTTACTAGCTTGAAATTTACCAAAGTGTATCCCTTTTCATTTGCTTTCGCCATGGTATCCTTCATCTTTATGTTCATTAATTTCAGAGTGTTCCTGTTCTAGTCTCTACGTTCAAAATATGAATCTGTTAAAAGAAGTCAAATGGGACATTCGCTTTCCGTTCAATGATCCACGTGACGACACCTCACTTGTTCCCTCTTTCCAATCGCAATTCATAAAGCTGGTTTCGACTGTACGCGACCGTAGTAAGATTTGTTGCTATTATTTGTGTTCGTAGCCAATCTCTGCCTATAGTGAAGACCGTTTCCACTCTAGACCGATCTCGTTTAGTCATGACAACAAGGTATTCTGGCTGCCAGTCTGCTTAAACATGTTTCCAGCATCGTGCTTTCTAGATTGAGCCGTCTGCGCCATACCGTTTCACTAAGGGGAGCACTCCCCCGTCGTATTCTCCACACTGGTTTAAGTACATTCATCAACACCGTCAGATTACATCTACTGCTGCAGCATAGGTTTACGCTGTTTCCGTAGTCTACCCAATCAAGTGTACCGCCCGTTTTACAAGAGTCACGCACGTCCATCATACTTACAAATTCAACGAAACTTGTACATCGAATTTCCCTCTCTCAAGCTCACTCTGACTCCAGGAATCTCAAGGCCACTCTTGCCCGACGACGCCTTCAACGCGACATATTCAACATCGCCAATAATTTGGTTGTTATCAAGTCTTCGTATCAAGCGTTTTGATCTGATCACTGTGACACTTGCTCCACTCTCGAATGTTATTGAAGACCCTCAGAGATGAGTCAGGGGCCCAGTAAGTCATGCACACAACTTGCACAACCAAAAACAAACGCCGTCAGTCACACGATAGCTAACTGTATTACAACACATCATTCACATTACTTGCGCCACAGAACATTTCTCCCACAAAAGTTAATCTTGATGTATTAATAATTATTGAACTTGTTTTCACGTGGTTTTATTCCTTACTTCCCACTACTGGGTCTTTGTTTATGTGTACCCTGGTTTCATTTGCGCTTGATCGCTCCGCCATTACGCGATTGTTGTATTTGGTAATGTTCACGTGGTCTCGGAACGGGTACATTTAGTGGATTCAATGTCGATGTTTGTTTTTATCTTCTTCTGTTTAGATTTTAATAATGTTCTTGTACCTTAGCACCTTTTTTAGTAAGAAACTTGCCTGTGCGACCCTCTTCCTTTTTGGATACGAGTCGGTTGTTCAGCTGGCTCGGAATTTATAGACGCTCGTTGTTTACAGACGCAACTATTCTAGATCCAACTTAGCGACAGACGTTGCGAGTAGATTAAGCGTTGCTCGAACAACCACTAGACGCCCGGGATCAACACTACGTGTTGCATAGTAAAGGACGGAAAGTCGACATGAATGCGCGCGGGACGCTCCGACAGTGCCTCAGCTTTGGAATGTCGTTTGCCGGATCAATGTTCACATACGAAATCATATTCCCTCAAAATCTCCCGCCATCGGGTTAACTGTCCCTATGGGTCTTCGAAGTTTTGCAACCAGTGGGGAGATTTATGATCCGCGCGCACGATGAAAGTTTTGCTCGAACAATAACGCCGGATATGTCGCACGGAGAATATCAACGCAAGAATGTCTTTTCTTGTCTTACGGTAGTTCTGCTCGCATTTACTTGGTCACTGTCTACTGTAAGCTATCATCCTATCTCTTTTGTCCTGTCCTCGTTGCGAGAGAACTGCTCTGATTGCATTGTCGCTTGCATCTGTGTCCAAAACACAATATAATAGTAATAATAATAATAATAACTCTCCGGCGTTCGTTGACAGGTCCGGAAAAGCTAGTACTGGCGCCCTGCACAGAACTTCTAGCAGTGATTTGGAGATATAGTCGCACTTTTCTGTCTGTGAATTCCTGAATGTTTCGTAATAATCTGGTTAGTAGAGTGGATATGCAGACGAAATCAGTGATGAAGCGAGAATAGTAGGATTGGGGCCGTAGGTGACTTCCCAGCTCGTTTGCATGCTCTGGAGTAGGCGTCGATCGAATTTTTTCCGTCTCTCTTGGGTCTATGCGGATTTTCAACCCAGAGATTTTATGCCTCAAGAATGCTACCTCTTTGAACAGGCGGTGGTGTTTTGAGGGCTTCAGTTTGAAATCACCTTCCACCAGGCGGTTCAACACAAATTCCAAATCGCGCATATACCCTCGTTCGGACCTTTTGAGGATCATAACATCATTCAGATGCACTAGGGATGTTCTGGAGAACATGTCACGCATTGCTTTCCACACATAGAGCTGGAATGTCACCGGTGCGTTCGACAGTCCAAAAAACATGACTCGGAACTCATACAGTCCCGACTGTACAGTGAGGACCACCGTAGCTCGGTCATCTTCTTTAACTTCCGCCTGCTCACAAATTGATGTCAGATTTAACGTGCCGAATTTCATGGCTCTTCCAGAGGCATCGAAGAGGCCGTCGATCACTGGCAGTGGGAGTGTGTTATTCTGTGTCACTTATTAGAGCTTTATGCAGTCAATACATAATAATAGACCGTAGATTTCCCTATTTATCACATCGATTGGAACAACCCATGGAGACGTTGAGGGTCGAACCACAGCATTGTCGTAAACCATCCACCGTGCCTCATCCTGGAGGTGTACAGATAACCTGCAACGGGGTGTCCTAATTGGCGGCACAACCCCCGAATTAATTCCATGCTTAAGAATGCTTTCACGCTCTAGCCCCCCATCCTTCCAAGCGAACACATGTGGCAAACTTTATTCTCTGAATTCATGTTATCAGCATTCCGCGAATGGTCAGATATTGTACTCAATCTGATCTCGCTTCTTTGTCGATTCTCGCTGAGGATATCCGCAGTATCATGCAGGGCTTAACTGGTTCCCGACGGTTTTTTGGCATATATGTCAAGTTGGTTGTGCCGGACAGGCTTTTCAGCTGAATGTTCTGTAAATCTAGCGAGCATCTGTGATTGAACAACAAAACCGTCCTCACTATGACACACTGAAGAGTTGCAGTTCATCAGAAAACAGTGCTGTATGAGAGAATGCACAATTCGCCAAATAATCTTCTCAAGCCACACCGAAATTTTAATAGGTTTTACGGTGTAGAGTTCAAGACAAGTTACTGAATGCATTAAGCAAATGCAAATGTGCCTCACCAGGCTATCGGTGGCAGTAAAAATTAACAAATGAAACGGAATAGTTACGAGGTTACCAGCAAGTTACAGTAATCAAAGGATTTGACTCACAGGAAGTGTTCAAGATGACCACACAATATTCCAAATTACCAGTATCCGGAAGTGGGGATATTATTGCTGAAATGCGACCGGATCTACGATGATGTTCGTAATACAACGGAGCTAATAATTTGGTGGATGATCCTTGTAGTATCTTCGTGCGACTGCGCAACGGAGAGAAGTGTTCGCTCGTGTGTACAAAGTTTTTGTATTATCTTGCAAGTCACTCTTTATCAATTTGAACAACATGCAAAGGTGATGCAAAAAGTTGTTGTACAAAAGTGAAGCATCGTTTGTAAACAAAAATAATGAAAATTGTACGACGGCTTTCATGCATCACCGGATTTCTCCGTTGTCACCTATCTTCTTGCCCAAAATATATATGTTATTAGAAACCGTATTTCTCATATGTATACCTCGGTAAGTAAGTCACCACCTGATTATTTAATCAACACAAATGCCCGTCAAACTAAAGTCTTTATTTCACACTTCTGTAGATCATCCAACCCCAACTGGTCCTTCTCCTAATGTTCAACTCACTCATTCTACCGTAATGACACATCCGACATTTTATGTCGTGGAGTAAAATCTTTGCAACGCCCGCGCGAACATGAGTGGAAGATCGGCAAATAACTTGGAAGAGGCTTCTGCATATGATGTTTTGCAACCCATTGCCTCCATGTGTCGTGCAGTTTTTCGGCAGTTTAAATGTTGTGTCCGACGGAAAAAATTTCATTAATTTATTACTCACCAACGCAAGATCATTGGTAATGCGCACGTTTTTAGATCTTTTGTCTTTTTATCTAATCCCCACATCATTATCATCATGACACGCGGTGCACGCCTGATACTCCAGACACGCAAATGAGCAGCACAGGATATCATGTTTTGTAGGGATCGTCTCACAAGGCGAGACGCTGGATGCATTTACCTAAAAGAGCAACTTTCTGCAGTCACATTTGTTGAGACGTGTCTTTATAAACCCGAAGACTCCTTGTAGTTAGTAGTCTCTGTTGGTTCTCACGAGAGACTAGTACGATGCATCTACAGACTAGTGCTATTAGCGATGATCTGGCTGATACTGTGGAGGTAGTAAATCAAATATTAAACATGCTTTGTGAACACAAAACAGTAGGTGGTGATTTTAACATGCCTGGTGTATCCTGTGCCACAATCTCAGTCCCAAAAAAGCAAGCTGAATTTCTTTCATGCATTCAACTGAATGGATGGAACCAACATGCTCTAGTGCCCACCAGGCGAAAACATATTTTGGATCTTATATCTTTTCTGTAGAGATATCCGGCCTGAAACCATTTCCAAGAAGTGACCACAACATCGTCAGGTTTCTGTTTGATTTCAACGCAGTTGCCACCCGAAAGTCGTACTTTACCGTCCGATCCGATTCATTTATTAGAATATCTAATCCTCTCTGTTGGGCACCATAGAGTGAAACACATTCTTTCTCACGTCAGACCCAAATGTAGCAGCCGAATAATCCATCAAGCATTTCACTTTTTATCTACACTCGAGCCTCCTTGAAGTTATAATGTGTCGATTCGCATGTACAAGGTGGAATTTTTAATCCAAAAGAAACCGGCAAATTTGAAATCCTTAAGTCGAAAGCAGGAAAACATTAAATTTCTCCCTGGCGTTGCAAATGTGCAACATGTTTGAACACAGAACATAAAACTCAACTGCGTTATATGAACGAAGAAAAGCTAGCGCTTGGTAGTGGGCAGAGAAGCATGAAACTAATGCAACTGATGAGACGGAGAAATTCCTTGAGGGACCCTTCTATAAAAGTTATAACTCTCCAAGATAAAACGGTTGTCGATGATCCTACTGAAATATGTGAAATCTTCAACTCACATTTTGCTGCTGCGTTTAGCGTGGAAAACACAGTATTACCCGTTAATACTCCGTTGAAAACAACGAAGTTCTGGGTCATGCTCTGATTGGTGTCAGAAGTATCCGCTCGCAGTTAGCTCCAATTAAACCTCTAATACACACTGGACCTGATGGTGTCTTACAAGTGGCTGTCAAGCAAGGAAGTGGTAATTTAACCATTCTTTTATTTCATTTGCCCACGTTGTCACTTTCTTCCGGTATCTTATCCTCCAGTGCGAAAAGTCAATCATTATGCCTCGCCACAAAAGCGGCAGGATGTCAGTAACTATTGTTTTATCAACCACATCAATCCGCTCAAAATGTTTGAAAGACTGATAAAAGTGTGCAGTGTTGTTCTTGGGATCACAAAACCTTATAAACCTTCGCAGCACGGTTTCCTTAGTAAGCGATCTTGCATGACATGTCAGTTGGAATTCATAAACCATATATCGATGGCCGCCGACGCAGGAAATGCAGTGATCGTCATACTCCTAGACATGCAAAAGGCTTTTGATCGTGTGCCCCATAAGCGGCTGTTGATCAAAATAGCATCTCTTGGCATACAAGACCCCTTGTACAGCTGGATTTCATCATATCTTGAAGGCCGAACCCAAACTGTCAGGATAGGAGAGCACTGCTCAACACCAAAACCAGTGACTAGTGGGGTGATTCAAGAAAGTTCTGGGACCATTGCTTTTCCTCATGTATATAAATGATGTATGCGATGTTATAAAACATGGCAAGCCCCTTCAGCTTGCTGTTGATATCAAAATCTTCTGCTCATCCTACCAGCCCAACAACCTCGTCTTCTCTTTACAAAATGTACGACGGGACCAAGCATTATTACAGTCGTAGTACAAAAAATGGCTGATGCCGCATTCAGCGAACAAGTCGGCCATTATTACTTCTTGGTGTCAAATACCCAATTGTTCTGCTTCACTAGATGGTCGTAATATTGACACCGCCAATTTTATTCGAGATCAAGGGATACGTTATTCAAATTCCTTCAACTTCTCTAATAAAATTGTCATTTGAGATAGCAAAAACTAAAAGAACCACAGGCTGTATCGAAAAGACGGTTTACAAAATGTGTGCTTAACTTCAATTTGATCATTGCACCTTCATTTACTGTCACCTACGCAAATCTGATAGGCTTGTATTAGAAAATCTCCAACGATCATTTACCAAAAGCTTGTTAGGATATTCATCCTCACTTACCTATAGTGAACGCTGTCAATCACTTGGTATTGATCCACTTTGGTTACGAAGACTGAAGTTAAATCTTACACTTCTGTATAAACTGATACACTCGGACGCCATCACTACAGCGTTCGCCGTTCATTTTCAACACAGCTTTCCATATGTCTAAGGAATAAACGTTCCACTTTGCCAACCCTGTAGCTTGGAGAAAAGATACGCGCCAACTTCTTTATTGTAAAATATTCCTATATTTGGAATAGGCTTCCGAATCAAATCAGAGCCAGTAACAACATTCAGCGTTTCAAAATAGGCTTGGACAAATATCCTTACGCTCTCAAATACAACACCTATCTTCAAACTTTGTGCATCGTATGATGATTTTTGGATGTAACCCCGGAAACATTTAGCGCTCAGCTGCACATAAACTACGTACTCGCCCATACTACCAGGCTCCTTCGAAAACGCCTTGCTTGGAAGGTTTGTTGTATCCCTATCATTTACTTACACCCTCATCAACCGTTTGAACTATTGCACGGGCGTGAAACCGTTGGAAAGCAAAATAATTATGTCCATGTGCGTTATTGTGCACGCACTAACTTGATTACTGAAAAATGTAAGCTTGCAGCTTATAATCAGATCCATCGGAATGAACTCAAACAGAGATATACTTAGAATACGTACGTGAAAGAAACAGCTTTATAATCCACATTACAGCGACTAAAATCAATAATATTTTGATAGTCACATTCACTTGTACATTTTTGATGATTTTGGTTTTTACCTACTTTTGTTTTAGTCAAGCCATCCTTTTTGTAATATCCGTCCCGGGGCTAAAATCACAACTCGCTCCGTGCCTCGCTAGCTTGACGTGCTTTCTCTGTACACTATTTTCCAGGGTCGATACTAATACACGAGGGTCAACGCGCTGAGTCCTTGTTTTCATTGTCGATTGGTTTTCGATAGTGAGTACAGACTGGGTATTATTCTGTTGGACTAGTTCCAACAATTGGTGAGCCCGTAATTTTCGAACGTTCCGCTACAGTCGTTTCTTTCGTCTTGGTGAGTTCGTTCCTTTGCATATTTGCGTATATTTTATTTCTCTGACGTACGCGTAATCAGTTGTTTTTCTCTGTTCGTGTATACGTCCAAGATATAATTCATTTATATATTTTCTCAATTCGGTTTAATCAGTAGTTCTTGATAGCTCATAACCGTGTAACCACTACACAATGTCTTAAATGTTACCTAAGCACGTTGACATCCCCTCCATCGATGCTAATGGTCCCTTCGTTTTTGGAAATGGACCCTCTTCTGTGGTTTGTTTACTTAGAAGCAGAATTTTAACAACGGAATTTTGTCTGATCAAACAAGATTCTGTCAGTTGTTAGCCAGGCTTCCGAGTGAAGTCACAATACAGCTTCGCGATGTTATAGTAAGCCAACCGATGGAGCATAAGTACGATACCCTAAAAAGGCAGTTATCAATCGGGCAACACCCTCTGAAAAGACCCGAGTGCAACAACTTTTTCACGACCTTAAGCTAGGGCGACAAACGCCCTACAACATTGCTAGCAGAGATGCAGCAACTCATCGGCAGCTCGCACATGGACGAATCCCTCATCAGGGAGCTCTGGCTTAGCAAATTACCAGAAGCAACGCAAGCAATAGTTTCCGTTGCTCGTTCACAGACTCTTGCCGAAACAGCGAAAATCGCTGATCAAGTAGTGGAGCGTTTTCAACCGCTACTGAGTTGCTTGAGTGTACCACACCCTAGTCCACGTCCGACAATAGGCACGCGCGTTTCTGACAGTGTGGTTAACACAAAACGTGGTCCAACAGGCATTGAGGCTCTAAAAGCAGAAATCACAGCTTTGCGACATGATTTGAACAAAATTTCTTCAAGTCGTTCCTCAAGTTGCCGACCTGGCTTATCACCTAGGCGACACACACCGCGGTCAAAAACTGACTGCTGTTGGTACCACGAACGTTTTGGCAACCGAGCCAAGCGATGCACTGAACCTTGCACCTATGCGTCACTAAGGCGATGCAAACTCAACAGCCGAACTTTACCGGCAAACAATGCCGTCGGCGCTGACTCTCCCTGTCGCCTCATTTCTGTACGGAGTGTAGAAACAGAAACCACGTAATTTTTTGACAAGGAATATGCGATACTGAGATCTTCGTTTGTTTATGAATCATTTAACGTCCGCTAGCAATTGTTGCAGTAATTCGTGATAAGTGGGTATTCATTAATTATTTCTAGATTGATTTTCATGTGGTAATCCAAAGTGCCTACGGAATTTTGGTAAAACTTCGCTTTATAGGGTCAATGTTTGGACAGAAACCCATATTTTATAAAACACAAAGATTGCTAAATGGTTAACGCCGAAGGTTTGTGGCTGAGGAGGCAGCACGAGTAGTGAATCGAAGCCTAGATGCGATTGTGTGAGGTAAACAGAAGGGGTATCTATCTCACAGTTTTGTGCGGAGAGCCTGAGTGCTAAGCACGATTAATGAATTGTTACAATTAGGCACACATTTTTGTGGAAACAACGTATATGTCGCTTGAACAAGTCCAAGTCCAGTCTGTACTCACTATCGAAAACCAATCGACAATGAAAACAAGGACTCAGCGCGTTGACCCTCGTGTATTAGTATCGACCCTGGAAAATAGTGTACAGAGAAAGCACGTCAAGCTAGCGAGGCACGGAGCGAGTTGTGATTTTAGCCCCGGGACGGATATTACAAAAGGATAGGCTTGACTAAAACAAAAGTAGGTAAAAACCAAAATCATCGAAAAGTGTACAAGTGAATGCGATTATCAAAATATTTTCTATTATAACCGTTACATAGCTCAATCGCATAGGGCTAGTAAGTAGTACACAGGTTCTGGTTATTTCAGACCGAGAGGGAGAAAACGTATACATATGTCTTCCTGGGTGATCGCAGTTACAGAGTGATACATACAAACAATGATGAAATGGGATGGGGAATATCAAAATCAGGGGGGTGGTTCGGTGGAAATTGCCTGTTGCCTTGGAAGGATTCTTTTATTCCGGGTTATTTAGTCTTCGGTGCGTTTCTTCTCTATCGCAGCGGGCTGCCCAACCCTAAAAACTCTTGAGAGAAAAGGGGGTAGGTTTGTCCAGTGCTGTACGATAGGTAGCTGGGAGTTGTCTCTCCACGCACCATGTTCGGATAGTCTGGAAGGGAGAAAACACCGTGAAGTACCCGCACGACAGGCGGAAAGGGATAACTCACCGTGTCAACGTATCCGGGCGACTAAATAACTTCACAGCCGAGACTTTACGGACTCCTGCGATTTTGAGTACGGCTTCCTTCTTTGAGTATGATTGTGCGCATGTAATACTGAAAAACATCACTTCCAAAAATAAGAAACGTTAACATACTCCGCAAAACGTACAGGCTTGCGAAGCTCCCTACCAAGACGATTATGCCTAGAGGTAGAGGGAACAAGAGTTGGGAGTGCAAGAGCGTCAGTAACTACAGGGAGTCCCGAGGACGGAACTCCTTTTGCTGGCACCGGGGATTTCCGGCCAGGGAACGTTACTTGTCGACGGGAGTGGGGCTGATGATTCCTCCATAAATGCTGGTTTCAGCCGGTCGACAGAAACTACCTCGCGTTTGCCGTTGCGGCTAACGGTGAAGGTTTTCTCCTATCTTACGAGGAGAAAATATGGGCCGATTTACGGAGGTTCGATTGGTCAACGAAGGTCGTGCATTGCAGTTGAGCTAAACAAAAACACCTATGTGTACAATGAATGGTTTCTCATGTGTAACAATTTTCCCTTGGGATATTTCTATAACCACATTTATATAGGCAAATTATGATGACGAAATCATTCCCGGAGCATTTTACTCGGGTCTATTCGCGTTGGTTTCTCATTGGTCATAAAATGCAGACGTATTTCATCCCAAGATTGACGTAATTCATCCCTAAATCTCACACCAATCAAATGCCGAGCGTATTTCATCCCGAAACTGCCGTAATTCATCCCTAATTAATCCCTAATGTGTGCTAGCAGGGTTATATCGTATAATGTCGTAATACTTTGAAGATGCACTTGGACGTGCTTCCCAGCGTGATCTTGAGATATTTGAAATATGGGGTCATGCAAAACATTGGAAAAGGTGAATCAATGTAGCATTCTGTAGTGAGATCACCTTCGACGTCCCCAAAATCCTAAACTCCCTGCGACGTGAGAGTTGCCTTACCAGTACCACCGTGCCTGTTCACATTATCTTGTGAATGTAAATTTACTACAAACCACTAACATCAAAGTTAGTGTGTTGGCGTAGGTATCGCAGTCTTAGTCGTGACTCTATAATGAATCCGCGCCAGCTCTGCTACTATAGGCTACATTCACTAGGATAACAATGTTTTAGCTGTCACCGTTGGGAACGCCGCCCAACCATTCTGACGCTTGTTTGAATTCTGAAGGTCGACTGGAGTTTCCGTCGACATTCGTCCTCTCTGGCGGTTGCCGTGCGGTTGTGCTTGAGGTTCTCTCACGTCCAACTCCCTAGCGCCTTTAACTGTTGCGTTGAAGTCTGCTTGTGAACGGTGAGTAAATCAATAAATAAAGTTTGTTTGCAGATTCACCGTCTTCTCACTACGACTTCCGTTCCGCGTTAACGTAAGGCTGGGAAAACCTTGGGCGTACGAACCTAGGAACTAGCATCGCGATAGTACCGTAGCATTGTGATCCAATCTTGTTTTGACTATTTGGGATCGTTGGTTGATCGCTACGCGTTGCTCAACGTCTTCGTGGAAGATCGTACACTTTGTGAGCTTAAAGTTTATTGACGTGCAACGCATGAAATACGCGACTACTCTTGATCCAGTACACCAATAACTTTAGAAAACATCGCGGGATGTTAACATTTCATTCTATCTTTATATTCACCCACGTAAAACATTAGAATATATAAGACATATGGATAACAACAATGATAGGAACGGGCGACTATTGGGTTTACGAGACAAGAACTGTCATGAAACGTTGCGAGTGGAAGTAGCGTAGGTTGACGAATCACTGGACGTCTGGGATTAAAAATACTGTTCAGTTTTTATCTTTTCCTCAGATGGCCACGATTGAATATCTGATTACGGATGAATAACGCCGACTTCTGGAAGTTTTAAACACTAAGCGATTTGACCAGTGGTATGTTGATTGGTAACCATAACAATATTTCACTTGCGCCATTATAAATGTGGTGGTTGTCATTAAACCCATTTATCCATACTGTTGTTTTGTTACGTTGTTGAAAATAGGCGCCACAAATGTGCTCGAGATATAAATACTTGAGTTTTTTGGTTCGGGTGTTATTACTACTGCGTCGAAACTAGCTCTGGGGTTGAGCTAAGTCAATTACTTCATTTCTGTATTTCTGGAACCATCACAAAAACTCATATATATGGAAGTGTATATTTCTCAGCATATCTGTGATAAACACTGGCGGATGAACGCAATCATTGCAGAAAATTACAGGCGATACTGAGAGGAAATAAATGCAGCTCACGAAATTTGACGCATGCACCAGAAAAGAAAGTAGTTCACTTGTTCCACAGATTCAGTCCAAAAAATGGGATTATCGCGATGCTAGTTCCTAGGTTCGTACGCCCAAGGTTTTCCCAGCCTTACGTTAACGCGGAACGGAAGTCGTAGTGAGAAGACGGTGAATCTGCAAACAAACTTGAGCATTGACTAGCGCCATCCCCCCTGTCACGTCCTAGAAGCGTTTTCCAGTTGGGTGGCTCGCGCGCGGCTGGCAGCCAGAAGAGCAGCTTGTGCCGGGATTAAAATTATAGGTGGAAGGCCTCTAAATTAGTCGCCTTCTAGAGGGGCTGATGTAGTGAGATCACCTTCGACGTCCCCAAAATCCTAAACCCTGCGACGTGAGAGTTGCCTTACCAGTACCACCGTGCCTGTTTACATTATCTTGTGAATGTAAATTTACTGCAAACCACTAACATCAAAGTTAGTGTGTTGGCGTAGGTATCGCAGTCTTAGTCGTGACTCTATAATGGATCCGCGCCAGCTCCGCTACTTCGGGCTACATTCATTAGGATAACAATGTTTTAGCTGTCACCGTCAGGAATGCCGCTCAACCATTCTGAAACTTGTTTGAATTCT
>LOND01004538.1:16255-35722 GCA_014220965.1 Paragonimus kellicotti
AGAATTCAAACAAGTTTCAGAATGGTTGAGCGGCATTCCTGACGGTGACAGCTAAAACATTGTTATCCTAATGAATGTAGCCCGAAGTAGCGGAGCTGGCGCGGATCCATTATAGAGTCACGACTAAGACTGCGATACCTACGCCAACACACTAACTTTGATGTTAGTGGTTTGCAATAAATACACATTCAAAAGATAATGTAAACAGGCACGGTGGTACTGGTAAGGCAACTCTCACGTCGCAGGGAGTTTAGGATTTTGGGGACGTCGAAGGTTACCTCACTACATCAGCCCCCTCTAGAAGGGCGACTAATATAGGAGGCCTTCTACCTATAAATTTTAATCCTAGGCAACAGCTGCTGTCTTGCTGGCCAGCCGCGCGCGAGCCACCCAACCTGAAAACGCCTCCTGAGGACGTGACAGGGGGTGTGATTTCCTCATTGCGCAGGCACAGAGTGCTACGGCGTTCAAGGTTGTTCTCCTTGGGCCCAGCAACTGCTGCTATGCATCGCGTTAGACCTAGAAATAAGAAAAGGTGAAGTACCTGTATGTTAGAGAAAAGGCAGATACCCACCGTAACGCGTGTCTTGAAGCGCCTGAGGATATTTACAGTTAAGTCCAGGTGTCTTCTGTGCACAATAGACCAGGAAATTGTACCTACGAAAAACTGTTAGTGGCTGGTCAACAAACGCATGAAATACACAACGAATTATTAACTGTATAGTAAATACGAAATAAAAGGGAAACTACTCGAGATAACGCGCGGGAAAATGGACGCGCCTCCCTGAACGGGTTGTAGATTTAGGAGGGAGAACGTCGGGAATAGATGCGGAAGGCAACGCCGGGGCTGAGTTGGAGGTTGAAGTAGACGAGGACAGCTCGGATGATGCTTGTGTTGTCAAACTCGGGAGTGAGTCGGTGAAAGCAGGTTTGAGGCGGTCAATAGAGACCGTGAGGTGTTGACCGAAACTGTCGATCACGTAAGTTTTTGCAGACCGTTTAATGACACGAAAAGGTCCTTTATACGGTTGCTGCAGCGGTTTCTTGACAGAGTCTGTTCGCAGAAATACGAACTCACAAGTGCTGAGTTCTTTAGGAACGTAAGACGAGGGCTGTTGAATACGTGTAGCACTTGCTTGTAGCGAACGCATGTAATTGGCTAGTCGGTTGGCGTAGTCCTGGGCGTCGACAACAGCTTTACTTGACGGTTGAAAGAAATCAGCTGGAAGACTTAGAGGACGACCGTAGACGAGTGACGCTGGAGTCGTGCTGTCATCTTTGACGCAATTGCGAATACCAAGTAGAACTAGCGGTAAAGCTTCCGTCCAATCCGTCCGCTCGTGAGCACGTAATGAAGCTTTGAGCTGACGATGGAAACGCTCTACGAGTCCATTCGCTTGTGGGTGATATGCTGTGGTGCGTGCTCGGTGCACGCCTAACAGCTTGGTCAGTTGTGAAAATAAGGCTGATTCGAACTGGGTACCGCGATCGGTTGTAATGGTGGACGGACAACCAAAACGTGCGATCCAATGCTCGACAAAAGCGCGAGCGACAGATACTGTTGATGGGTCTGGCAACGGTATGGCTTCTGGCCAGCGAGTGAACCGGTCGATACACGTGAGTAGGTAGGTGTAGCCTCGAGAGGGTGGAAGTGGTCCGACGAGGTCCAGGTGGACATGTTCAAAACGATCGTCGGGAGTTGGAAATGTTCCCAGCGGGCTGCTCGTGTGTCGGTTGACCTTGGAACGTTGGCATGCAAGGCAGCAACGGGCCCAATGCCGCACGTCCCGATTCATGTTAGGCCAGACGAATCGATCCGCGACCAGTCGTAGTGATGCACGTACTCCTGGGTGTGACAGGTTATGCAGCGCTTCGAAAACTGCTCTTCGTAATGAATGTGGCACGATTGGCCTGGGGTATCCCAGCGTATTGTCACATACAATGGTACCAGTCGAAGATGTCAATGGCACTGTGACAATCCGTAGATTCGTGCGTTTTAGATCGTCCATAAACGTGCAATCGGACTGTTGCTGTGCAGCTATGTTGCGATGTGAGATCAGGTCGGTGGCTGTAGATACGCTGTGCATTCGTGATAGTGTCCGCAGCGACGTTTGCAGCTCCGGAGACATGGCGGATGTCCGTAGAAAACTGGGCTATGTAGTCCAGCTGTCGAGTTTCTCGAGGTGAATGTCTATCGGAGTAATTCCGCAGAGCATACACGAGAGGTTTGTGGTCCGTGAAAATAATGAAATCACGGCCCTCGAGTGCGTGACGAAAATGGCGCACAGCCCTATACACAGCTAAGAGTTCACGACCGAAGGTGCTGTATCGCGTCTCAGTATCACTGAGGCGTTGAGAGAAGAATGCAATCGGCTGCCATTCATCCAGAATAGCTTGCTGTAGCACTGCACCTATGGCTGTGTCTGATGCATCCACGGCGATGCTGATCGGTGCATCCGGTTGTTGGAAGTGCAACATGACTGCAGAGGCAAGTGCCTCCTTTACGGTGGCGAAAGCTGTTGTGGCTTCGGGTGTCAGGTGTAAAGTACGTTTATTGCCCGAAGCAAATCAGTCAAAGGCTGCATAAGCTTGGCGCAGTTGGGAATAAATCGACGATAATAATTCACAAGTCCATTGAAGCGGCGGAGCTTGGGAATTGTGTCGGGAAGCGGGCACGATCGAATAGCCTCGATCTTAGAATCGAGCGGTTTAATCCCTTCTGCTGAGATGCTGTGGCCTAAAAATTCAACGAGGTTTGTCCGAGTTCGGATTTGACCCCGTTGACAGCAGGACTGTTTCGCGCCAGGTGTTAAAACAACGTCCGAGGATGGATGATATCCTTTTCCTTGGAAGAGCTATCTACCGGGATATCATCGAGTTATGCACAAACGAAGTCTGATCCACTGGTGACTTCATTAATCGGACGTTGAACGTCTGTGCGGCACTCCGGAGACCAGAAGGCTTGCAGCTTGAAGGGTGTCGAACGAGGCGTATCCTCCTTTCTAGGTGGTACGACGCTGACTTGAGCACCAGTGTCTACTAGAAAACGCAACCTAGAATTTCTATCGGGTATAAAAAATAGGCGACCAGGAGTAGGACTGCCAGCAACAGTTGTCGCCATTACTTGCTGGCACTCGCGTTTCCCGAGACGGTTGAGAAATTGCACGGCTTAATGCATTTCCGTGCCTTGGTCCCAAATTTGTGATGATACCAGCAGAATCCCGTTCTTGAACGCGATCTAGAACGGCTACGTCCTCTGGAAGTGGTGCGGGATCGAGAAGCTTTAAGAGCCTGAACTTCTAGACAAAGTTCTTTTACTTGTGCTGCTAAACTGGCGGTTATGCTACCTGCATGTGCCTCCATCTGATGCATTTTGCTGGGGAGGTGCTCGATGACTGAGTCGGCCGATCTTGCCAAATCATCCAAAGAACTTGTGGACATGAATGGAGAAATAATTGCCTGCACAAAATCGGGCAATCTCTGCATCCAAAGGTAGCGCATGAGTTTGTCATCAATCCTGTGATTTTGCCCCACCTGTCTCAACTGCCGAAGCAACTGAGATGGAGTAAGGTCCCCTAGCTGCAGATCGCTAAGGACCTGTTTAAGCCGTTTTTCTTCTGATACGACGACACGCTCTAGGAAGGCGTTCTTCAGTGCGTCGTAAGGGTTGCTCTCGGGTGGCCTAATCACTAAATCCCTGACAAAGGGTGCCAGCGACATCGGCATCGCAGCAGCCAAGTATGTGAACTTGGCAGTCTGGCTAGTAATGCGCGCTAACTGGAACTGCAGCTCAAGCTGCGCTAGCCAGTACTCTGGGTCATCCGGAACATAATCAGGGACCCGAAAACTCAAGGCGTTTTCTTTCGCATCTACCTCGGCGAGCTCCGACTTGGGGACTGAGGTATCTGACTGCATCATTTAAATATACACAGGATTTGAACAAATATAAATGCTAAGAAACTAGCGGAACTAGAGCGCGAAATTTACTGCTTTATAAAAAGTATACGAATACACAAAAATGATGGAGGAAAAAGTTGAAACTAGCGTGTATAAAGTACGCAATAAATAATATAAAACAGCAAAAATAATTTATGGAACGGGCTCACCAATTTGTAGTGGACAAGTTGGGCATACGCTAGACCCTCGTCCACTAACAATTTAAAGCGCCTTTCCTGTAGAGCATTCGAAACGTAGTCCCAACAGGCATCGAACTAGAGAACGCATTGAGGTTTAGAAACAAACCGTATATTTCCAGCAATGTTTGGAAATATGATAAGTAGTTAGCTCTAGCCTAGTCTGGGACCAACGGCAGCAACCAAGAGAAGAAAGAAAAGAAGCACGAGGTGGGCTACCGCCCACTCGGCGGCACTCGAAAAGCGCGCCAAGCGAAAAGTGCGTGGAACCTTCGAGTGCGTTAAACAACGCTCGAAAAGGTTCGGGCTAAACGACCTTGAAGAATGGAATAGAAGATGAGTCGTTAGGAAAAGGACAAGCGTTACTGCGTGCAATTAGTTGCACGACTGAAGAAAGTGGCACTGAGTTCATATCAGGCCTCCTATAGCAGGCGTACACAGAATCATGCGTACAGAACAAGCAAGCGGGAAAACGGTTGCAGCCGGGATCCTTAGAGAAGCCACACGATCGCTGGTCACTACAAGCAAGTTCCCTTGTGTGTTAAAAGAGAATGCAATGTGTGAACTAAAAACCTCATAAATTGTAACAGGATCATCCACAATAGTTTTGTCGTGTAGAGTTACTGCTGAGATATTAAGATCTTTCTTATAATTCCTGCGTCTCACCAACTCCTTGCACTTCTAACTGCTGTTAAGCGCCGGCTTTTTCCCGCTTCGGGTTTTTTACTTTATATTATTAAACATATTATACATTTGCATAAGAAGAAGAAAAATCGTGCGTCGTTCGTTACTGCAATGTAAAACTTTTGAGCTTATCTTGCTTCTTCGGAGTGAAAATTCTGCATTCGCGACACAAATTACCATGTCCTGATCTTTTGCGGAGCTCAGGTGTCCATACAAAACCTGAGTTGTTCACTAAGTACTCCAATTGCCGCATTGGCGTCGGAATTCAGAAAAAATATTTCGCACTTCAAAGACTTAAGTAGAATGAAGGACTTAATTTAATCGAGGAATTTATTTTGACGACAATAAGTGACGGTCGACTTTTTAACAGGGCTGAAGTCAGACGAAGTTGATTACATTGTAATCAGTTCGTGGAAGTTGTTCCAGGATGGTCATATATGTCACTATAGTGACAAAGCAGACATCTATTGTAAAAATGAGTTCCACAGTGTGGTTTAGTCCAGTAAGGGTTAAAACATGTTAGCACTATCCATTTATTTGGGTACACGCGAGAAACTCAGTTTGACTTGCCGGAGCTGTAAAAGAGGTACATAAGCGATTGGGTATGCTAGTCTCCCCCAATTGGTTCGTATGTGCAAATAGAGTGGAAACATAATTAAGCACATTAATAAGGTTAATATTGCTTTCACAAATGAGATTAGGTGGTCCATAGGCGCATCCCAAACGTAGCTCACAATAGCCAACAAATACTAATAACCAAAAGGAGTTATAAACCTAACAAAGACAAGCTTCGTCAAGCAAGATTGCGGAATATTTCTCCTTTGAGTCAATCATACATCAACCACCACTTTCAGCGCCACGATTTTTATGGAACACATGATAACTTATAACATTCAGTTGCTTTTCTAAAGTCCCAGAATTACACCAGGTTTCAGTGATTATAACAGTATGAAAAAAATTATAGGAAGATAGAAAGTCGTTTCTTATGCAATGTCAATTTTAGGCTTCGACAAATTCTTAGGATAGGAGGGCCATCTTGGTTCGATGACTTTGGTGGAGTTGCTCAATCTGATGCACTTATAGTAAGCTCTTTAGTGATCAACTGGGTGCCACCTGCATCTAACTGTATGAGAGGGAAAGATGAAAGAGTGTCAACATGGTGGGATGGAAAAGTGAAATTATAGAGGGTGGGATTGGTGGCAGAGGTTCGAATAACGTACGAGTCACTGGAAAAAGGTAAGGTTGGAATTTATTCGTCATGTCCACATGTAAGTCGTTAGCTTAGTGATCTCGAGTTGCGATTAGATCGGCATTCATGGTGAAGGGGATTTTGAAGGTTGGGCAAATAGCCCTAGACTTCACAATGGGGTTATGTGTTTTGGCCTTGAAATAAACCGTGCACCACGCGAATGGCTAGCATGACAGAACAAGGGCTTAGAATTTGTGGTTGGTGATAAACACGTCCTTCATCAGCTACTTGTCGATAGGAGTTTTCGTACTCGTTGATAGGGAAGTGTTTAATTTTTGAACGCCAAGGACGTGAACTCGATCGGCTTGTAAAATAGTGCCTTTAGGAGGACATTTTCACCGGTGCCCAACTGGTGATCAGTTTTTGTGTTCCTCCGAGACAGGTTTAATACGGGCGGAGTTTTGTCTTATTTGGATCACTTTTCGCTCGAATAGGTTGAGGGCTTGGTGTGCCTTGTGATTGAATATGAACACAGTTATTTGTATGCTCAGATTTGCTAGATAGTTCCTTGATCGGGGTTGCCTCCATGTTAGGCACGCCAATGAAACTGTCGAGATCCAGTGCTAAATCAGTGAGGTCAACGAATTTATCCACCTTTGTGGCTTTGGCACTGTCGGAAGGCTTATTGGTACACTGACGTATGGTGCGGCTAAATGAAGCTACATGATTACTGAAACCGAATTCAAAATCTTCGGGCATCATCGTATGCTGTTTGGACACGAATTGGAGCACGTGCTTAGAAACGGACGGTATTGTCCACTAAGAAGTGTTCGCATTCACATTCAAGCTGAGTTCTGTCTTACGTAAGGCTTATCAGTTTAAATTATGTTTTAGAATTGACAGTGTCCTGACGCTGGATAGAATGTTCTGCGATTAATTCACTATTGAGTGGGCAGCAAGTTTTTGTGTTCTCTTACGAGGGCGTTAACAGCTGTACGAGGATGGACTCACCTTAGTAACTTGTGACAGTATCTTTTCAACGCTCTTCAGAGGTAGCGTGTCTAGTAGATTAAATGTGATGGCATCATTTAAACAATGCATCCGCCTCATACTTTCATCGTCGTCATGTTAGTGAACATGTCTATATCCCGGATATGATCCGTATTTTGACTTTCAGATATATTGAAAATATTTATTAATGAAACAAGACCTTCTTTTACTGAATCAACTACAAAATGGTTTGTTTTTAATTGGGTAAGCTCAGCTTTGAGCTTAGATACTTCGTTGAATAAATCCTTCAATGTGTTGTTCACAGGAACCAAACAATTCTTCGTGTGATGAGTGCTAGTAGAAGTAACCGGTTCTGTTTCATCACGTTTGTCAGCTGAACCATTAGAACAGCCAACCTAACTTTTAGGCCTAGGACCTTTAACTTTAGAAAGATCATTATCAACAGTGGTTTTGACATTAGTTAATCTCGCCTGACAGCTAGTTTCGGCCACCATAATTCGTGAATTTATGGACACTTATAGCCAGGCCTGGACGTAAGCAAAGTCTAAACAGATTATATAGAATTAAAAATGCCAACAATACCAATCATATGAATAATCCAAAATTTAATACCCACGCGAAAATTACTTTTGTAACAGCAAACCGGTCGTAAGGCCCTGATTAACCGTAGCACTTGTGAATCAACTTTGTGCAACGTCGATACACCGGGGGACAGTGTTTTTCCAAAGGAGAGTTTCCAGCAGTAGTCCTGTGACAGTAAAAGATATGAACAGGCATGAGCCAAAGACTCGACAAGAAATTTACATAGGTTAACAATCGGGAAACCACATGGCTTCAACAACACGGCGGCACGCTGCGTTATACTTAACCCGTTTGAATCGCGCTCTTTTCCTTCGGACTGGTTGGTGCGGCCAATTCTCCTCAAGTACGACTTAATATGCCCTTACTGTCAGATTCCCGTGGCTAAAGAGAGTAATCCAAGGACAGCCAGTACCACATTCTTGAGAGTTTTCCAGTTCACGCAAATGTTATTCGGATTTCGCAACGCGACCTAGACACTTCGAAATTTCATGTTAGAATTACTGTGAGGACTGCCGTTTGCGTACATTCACCTTAATGATATCCTGAGCATTGACTGCTCAAAGAAAAAACGCAATACATTCTCGCTCTGCCTTCGATGGTTTTGCGTGACAGAACATAGATAACAATACGGATAATTGTCATGCAGGCTCACCTGTAGGAGTTTCTCGGAAATCACGTCATTCACAGCAGAACCACACTTTTATCAAATAACGTTGGGTCGACCCCTACTGTTTGGACGCTTACACCAGTGACCCAACTAGAAAGCATTCCAGGTGTACTCGACTACTACCGCTAGTTTACTCTTTGCCATACAAACGACACAAAACTTTTAAGGGACCTAGTGAATCCAACTGACACGCTTTTATTAATTTCATGAGAAACTAAGGTACCTTTGAGAGCCGCAAGAGAAACTTTATGTGTTGCCCTAAATTCAGTTTCGTCAGTTGCGATTTCAGTGTCCTTCTCCACTTTATCGAATGCTGTCGTTGGTGCAGTCCCAGAACAACCTATAGGTGGTGCACCTCAGCATTTATTTTTTATTTCACAGAAGATTCATCCAGTACAATCACAGTACAGCAATTTAAAACTTCAGTAACTAAACATTTATCCTGCAATCCAACATTTCCGGCATCTACTGGAAGACTGACATTTTGGTGTTCACGTCGATCAGAAAGTTTAAATTTCCACTTTCAGATCGAACCCGATGAGTACTATCCTAAAGGACTTGGAAACCTGTATTACTTCTTCCAATTCCCCACGGAAATCCAACACACACATGGTGATGGGAACACCAAAACAAGTATGCTCTTATCCTAGTCCATGATTTATCGACAGTGTGATGTGACGGTCTAAGGACACCTTGTGGGCGTCGTTGAAGGCAGATACGGTTACAAAAGCTTTCTACTTGACCTAAACATAGTTGTTTTAACCTGAAGTCCAGGAGCATCCTATATGCACAGTCACCTTTTGTGATCCACCGGAAAATACGTGAGAAATCACTACGTCAGGCTATGGTCTTAACCATCGTTTGCGACAACAATGTCCGGTTTGTGGTTTTGGTGTCAGCAGCATGTTTGGTTTAAACATAGGTTAATTTTTTTCAGAGGTCCGTCTGCGCCGCAATGACTAAGACCAAGTTTGTTTTATTGCTGAGATTGTGTGCAACAGTGTTCAGCGAATGCAAAACATACCATGCTGTTGACGACCTTCGGCCTCGCAACATCTGGGGGAATTTGAGCTCAGTAACTACTTTTCGGAACCTAACGTGATCTGATAGCCATATTTCATCCGAGGCTGCGACACCAACTGCATGGATGTCAATGCGCCGTGACGTTCCTGTCTTTTTGTACTACATAAATCTGGTAACATACACCCATCCCATGCTCCAACGGACAACCGCTTGCACCTACTATCATGTTTCGAATTGACACGTGAGACCTCAGCTCAACAGTTCGACCCATGGGACAAAAAGAAATAGCGTTTTATTGTGCGAACTCACTCCTGAAGCTTCTTTCTTAAAAGTGCAATTTGCAAAGCAACAGGATATAATATTTTCTTGAGAGTCCTACCTGGTGCCAATGATTTTGCAGTCTCACTCATCTGATAGTGAGAAGATAACATGACACCGGGGCGCATTGAATAATCCGTCAGTAAATAATTTCTACTACTGCTGCGCGTATTAGATTTATTGTAATGGGTCGCGTCATAGTTCGGAGTGGTTTTAGGCAAGGCCCTTGTGCAGTAACTTGCAGACCTGATTGTTCCACTCGCTTAGGTGATTCAAACGAAATGAAAACAGGCCGGACATTTGGAAGGATGTGGTTGCGAATTTATGCGCTTGAAAGCTAGGGCAGTCCACCTAGACGTAGCGCAATCAGTGATTTCTTTCGGTGCTCCTTTGGATTATCGGGAGAAGAGGAACGGCAGTTGTTTATTCCGACAACGAATCGAATGTTGTGGGTGCCAAATGAGCTTAAATGTTAGACTGAGATGCGAGACCCGATCGATGTGAGTGATATGCTACTAAGATGGGTTAACATTTGTCGTTTCAATCCACTAATGATAGTCATAGAGGGATAGTTTGCAACCGACTAACAAGGTACATTCTACGAATCCAGAATACAGTTCGCGTGAAGCAGACACTCTGCGCCAAGACTCTATTGACATTACTGATTAAAGTAGAACAAATATTCCATAATCTCCATTCGTGCTGTTGACTTCTGATAATATCGATTATGCATGGTCATCACCGAATGGCTTGTTACGTCCTAGAGGTGATGTCAAACTCGAACTTGAGAAAACTGTCTCCAAACGATATACTGCACGATGAAAACAGGCCAGTTATCTAGTATCAGCCTTTGTAAAACGATGGATAAAACAATATCTTCCAACACTTTAGACATGACAAAACTGATTGTCTTAAAAGACGAGGTCGTATTGGCAAGAGCCAGTGGAACTTCGAGAAACCGCTGGCTCATCAAATGAACGCCTCAGTGTTTTTCCGGACGTAACAATGAGCACTGTGCGTGTAAAAACAAAGTCGTGAATATTGCAGCTAAGTATATTTTTCCATTGTCTTCTGGAGTGTACTATACATGTACAGCCCAGTAGAGAGTTCAGTGTCAATCGTCTTGCATTCCACAACCATCATACATGACGAATTTAACGTCGGTCAACCCAGAGACCAATTCGGAAGGCATGAATAACGTCCCCTATCTACAAAAGGGTCTTTAGTGCTTAACACCCATCCGTGTTGAAGTTGAAGTAACGGCGACGCACTGTGGGTATTTGTAAGGAACCTAACATCAGGAAAAAAAGTCAGTGCAAACGTCACCTACAGTGCGCAAATATTCGGGAAGATTTTTGTAGGCTATACATAGCGCTGTTTCCGAATTTGTTGGAAAAACTTCTCCCCAAAAGTTTTTATGGAACAATTATTTTATTTAGCTTCTTTTTACATAAATCCTTATTTTGTGCAATATAACTGAAGTGCCAAAACGCGTAGTTTGGTCTACTGATCCACAGGACATTGCGTGGTCTGCCTGGGTTTTTGGAGTAAGTCGCACAGAACGTACCTTCACTGCTCTGGTTAATTTCTCAAGGCTGTCTACCAGTTGAATTTGTGCATTCGCTTCGCAAAATTCGTTGAAATTTAAGCATCTGGGTTGCAAACTGAAGACGCAGACTAACAATGACAATGTCTGCTGCAGTTGAGGCATTTAGCTGTCTGTCTTACACATCTTATTGTTTACCAAACAGTACCGTAGAATCTTTAGGCAGATCATGCTTCGAATTCATTTTCCTTCATTCGTCTACACATTGCTCGAGGTCAGTTCGGTCATAACATCTGGAGAACGCACAGCATACAGAAGACGGTAAGTAAATCGGTAGAACTATTTAACTGCTTATGATGTAAATTCACCGAAAATTTGGTTTTCGTTTTTACTCGCTGTTCCTTTATGTCTTCCAGTTTTAACACGCGTTGGCGATGGAGTATTGCAGTATTTGTGGTGAACAGATCCTTTTCAAGTTGCTTACTTCTTCTTGAAGGCGCTTGGCCGTCCTAGTCAAACGTTAGAATTGCACTTTATATTCAGTTCTAGCGTACAAAGTGGACCCAGTAAAAGAGAACATTATCCACGAGAGTCAAGAAAGATAATTTTGTTATTGAATTCTATCAATCATGACATCACAGGTAAGATTGTGGACTAATGTGATCAGTGTGGAACTAGTCCCACATACCGTTCAGTTTGTAACCGCCAATACTCTCTTTGCTTCAAACTCTGGAAATTAGAGTATTTGTAGCTGAATAGACAAAGGCTATGAGTCTTCAGGTCCTTATATACACGTCGAGCTATTCAGACTATTGTTTATGTCCTGAAGACAAACGTCACAGGCCTCTTGAGAAGCTGTTTTCAGCGTTGTCAGCTTTTGTCCAGTGTGATTAACGTGCAGTTTACCGCACCGATTTTAATTTGATCCCTTGGCCCTGGTAGTAATTCTACTGATTCAAACCGTGCTCAGTTGGTTCAATGAAGACAGTAACTTCAACCTAACTGAGAAGTCCTGATCACGGGGTTATCGATTGGATAGAACAGAGTGATTCTGTTCATTCTCCTTTCGAAATGATCGGGCAAGCTGAACACTATTCATACAAGGTTGTGGTTGAGCGTTTGGATTTGATCATTCGGTCATGCCTATTGTGAGGTTGCTGGCGTTGTGGTTAACACGCTAGTCTCACAAGCACGAGGGTCAGAGTGCAAACTCCGATCCGGACAAGGATATGCACTACTGATGAGCTCTAATAAGAGCGAAACTCGAGTCTAGTGCTTCCTTTCGAAGTGGGCTAGCCGAAAGGCTTATCTGAATGCGAACGCTGCGATCAAGTGTGGGTGGTGTTCAATTTTCAAATTCTCAAATTGTTGCTGTTGCTATGCGAACTAACGTGATACTCTGCGATCACAGATACCTTATATCCATTTTTATGAATTGTTGATACACGGTAGATCAAACTGTTTCGTTTTCTGCTTCATAGAGTTCGGGTTTCCTCTGTCACACAGTAGAATACGTCCGCAGAAATAATCAGTTACAAAAAATAATCGGTAAATATACTTCTGACCTCTGTTCCTCGACTCTGCAGCACTTCAGTGTGGTTCTGCTGTTCTAGATATAGACGAGATGAAGCTTTTTGTGGCAGTTTGTGTGATTGCTGTGATAGCTGACTAGTTGGACCGAGTGTATTTGCTTTTTGTAGACCGAGTACTCTGGAATTCTGGCAGGTTTCCAGTTCACCATTACTTACACTGCAGACTGTTTGTCGATTACCGCTTCATTTGTAAATTAGATGCAGTTAAAAATGTTGACACGTGGCTTGCCTGTATCTTTTATTTCGGACCGTTCAGGCAATGCAAATCAACCATTCACTGTTTAGTAGGAAGACCTATTGAATTTATCGGCTCATCTGCTGACGGTCCACGGATTTGTCCTGAATTAAAATCAAGCACCACCTTGTTGAACTTTTCACGATTTAAGCTGGTTATTTTTGCTTGTTCTTCAGCCTGAATTACAACCATTTCTATTTATACCCTTGCAGCAACATGAGTTATAGTGAAAACAAACGGAACACCGACTTTATGTTAAATACTTCCACCCTCAGGAGGAGACGAGGCCTACCAGAAGTGGAACGAGAACCTAAGCTATTAAATCGTAGATGTAGTTTCTTCTATAACACAACCTACATAGCCATAAAGCATGGTAGCTTATTTGACCTAGTCATCCGAGTTGTTCAACAGTCAAATCCACTTTCCTGTACCAAAAGGTGAGCAATGGAAATCCCGAAATGTCATCGATCAAACCATAGAAAACCTACAGGATTTGACTACAGATTCTGTTTAAAAGACCACGCAGGTTCAGTTTGCGACGGCGGTTGCGTGCGTATCAGTCACCACGCTTTCTGCCTTCATTTATTCTTCCTTCGTTGACTATTCTTCTCGCATCCAAAGCTTTCTTAGTAGTAACTGTAGGCTTTTCTTACAAAGACTGAGTCGACCATTCGGATCGTGTTGCAACGAATTGTTCTACACACGAACGATAAAAATTAACGTTACAAAGTTTTAATGTCGGCCGCTTGTTGAACCCTGTTCCCGTGCAGTTAATCAGCTGTTAGTTGCTGCCGGTAAGCCACCGAACTAATTCACGCCTTATCGCATCGCCATTGACTACTATTTTTTTGTTTGTTCGGGTTTGAATGATTCGTTGGTCTCATACTGAATAAATTCGTTGGACTCACTATCGAGGTCTGTCATTCCCTTTTCCAGTTCGGTTATGTAACACCATCGTACCTTCTCATCTTATCAGTAATAAACCTGCCTTGTAATCTTCATTTCTTGGACATGGTTATACGTGTATTAGCTGAAACTCAATGGCTGGCAAGTTGCATTGACCAAGCGGATCAATTCTGACACACGTGATGGACTGACACGGTCGTCTGATTAGAATTCATCCAGCCTCTACCGGAGATCAACCGCATCAACGGTTGTACCTTCTACACATCTACTTACAACAGACAACCCCTTTCTCCTTCCATCGATTTCGATTGTTGATCTCCAGGCGACCTATATCCAAAAGAATGTTGAATGTTTCCAGTGTTTCTTTTTCAGTTTATTCCTAAATATGAACCATTCCCAAGATTAGCAGTACGGACGATGGCAGACACCAGAGAATTTGAAGCGCGCTTCTAGACGCCTTAACTTTGTCCAAGATATGAATAACGATTCATTTGAGCAGCACTTGTCAATGAATGACAATGTTCTTGGAAAGAAACCGCGTCTAGAGAAACAGGAGATAAACCACATGAGAATCAAATTAACACTTCTCAAACGGTTGAGGTAACGTTGCTGTTTAGTAAGATTGTTGGTTCTTTCTGTAGGACATATAGGAATTTCATCTCATGCAACACGTCATACAGTCCGGATGCATACGGGTTTCGAGAGTGTTCTATGGAGAAGTGCGTACGGAACTTAGTCGCCAATGCAGGTTCAACAAAAGATGGACCGGAAACTCTCGATGAACTACCATCGAAATTCTTCGGCTTTATACCGAACCGTGAGCTTGCCGTGATCGGAAGAGGGAATTGTGATGGGCAGAAACTGTCCTATGTGAATTAGTTTTGTGAGTGTCGGATGGAGGAGTCACGAAACCCTGCGTATTTTTGCCTGTCAAGTTTGTATTTACTAAGGCCGCGAAAGTATGCAGACGACCATTTGCAACAAACCATGATATATTTCTGCCACCCGGGAAGTAATTAACGGCCTATAGAAGACCTTGGTAGTCAGCAGCGTTTTGCTGTTCTAACGAAGGGGTGTAGGTTGACGTCTTTCCAACTAAGCCGGGCTACCTGCGAGGCGTTTTAAGGAGCGTTCGTATGCTTTATGTATCAGCTACGTTCGAATAGCAAGTGTGATGCACCGATGTGCAGTACGTAGTGGCAGTCATAGATTGCAGGTATGTCGATAATTTGAATGAATATCATCAAAGAACCGAAGTATACGTCTTAAGGAAATCAGTCAGTGTTCGTTTTTCTTTCCTGAGAATGTTCTTATTATGTTCACGAACTATATTTTGGTGCACACCAACCAAACGCCTTCAGGTCTGAAAGACTCAGGCTGTGAAGTAATCTGTACGCACTGTAGTAAAGGTCATCTGTGCTCCATGTTCATCGGACTGGATGAAGCAGTCGAGTCGACTGCCACATGCGTTTGTAAGTAACTGTCCTGACATCACTGTGGTTGATGAAATTAAGATGGACGTTTGAGGCTTCCACCTAATAAGACAACAGTCCCTAACACGATAACCAGGTAATATGTGTATGGGGCTCATAGACCAGGCACAGCCACAGAACACATGTAAACACATAACGATTCATACAATGAAATATGTAGGGAACCAAACGGCCCAGAACGGTAGCTAATAAAATGTTCCGCAATTAGATTGTCATGTCAGTCGTGGCCATCAGAGCGCCCCCAGATAACACAACCGGTTCGGCAATGCGAATATGCTATCTACTTGTCTCTTACTGCACATGACACGTCTCCACTTTATAGTGGTCCAGTGATTTCGCAACGTGTTGCGACCCTCGGAGCCCCATTTGTAAATCTGTGACTGACTTTTTTGAGATAGACCGCTGTGCATCTGTGGTTGTATCGACATCCTCTGTCAGCCTGTTCGTCTGAAGCGCCTCCATGCTACTATACGAAACATAGTCCCAGTGTCGACGTACAATGCGGTCGTCAGTCATCTGCAAATCAAATTGGTTCCTCCCAAAGGTAATAACTGTAGCAGGACGCCAGCTTATCTCATGAGCCAAAAAACTGTCAATTGTATCCGACTCATTCAGTTGTATTTTCCTGTCAGGTGATTGTGCATGTATTTCTTCGCTTCGTTTCAATGTGTGAGAGAAACTAACTTAATCGTTTACAGTTTTCTGCCATACAAGTTCCAGGGGAGTTTTCCTTGTCACCTAAGTTAAAGTTGTTCTGTAAACGAATAAAAATGGATTTAACTTAGACTGCACCGTTCCATGGGTCAATTGAGAAGGTTCATTTTGACAACCAGAACAGTGCGTCCAGCCGGGCCATTTAACTTAGAATGGTATGTTGCCGACTTCATATGCCCACACGGTTGTTGCGCAGAGATTGTTGTTACTTCTCATGAATGAAAAGGGCTTACTTGTCTCTACAAATTGTCTTAAATATTTCAAATGTTGCAAGACAAGACTGAATTTTGTTGACTGTAGACAGTGACTCAGTGTGTATGGCGGAATGGGCATCGACTCGCTTGGAGTGAGCATCGGTTATAGGCAAATACACCAGATCACTAATCTGGTCGAATTAATCCGCATGCAGCCGTTGCCATGGTCTGCCCGGCCGGCACTGAGAATGCACTGACCCCGATGATATTGCTAGCACACTTCACATGACCTCAAGAATCTGTCGGGACCCAAATCAATTGTTAGTCACCTGTGGTAATCCCTCACAAGCATCATTATTTTCTCTATTCCAATGGGCGTCGAACAGTTTCTCTGGCAGTTGCTGTCACGCCTGGTTTGGCGGAAGTATTCAAAAGCTTTGAAAAGTACAGTTTTCATGTAAACTCAGTTTCTCGTTTCGAACAGTGAATGGTTTCAAATCACCAGTAACTCCTGTAGGCTATCTGGCTGTTACGAAATGGTTTATTTTCGACAGTACTAGATGTTGACCCACCTTGCTACGAATAAGCGTTGCACGAGGTTGACAAATTCTTATGGTTCACTCGCTGTTGCCGTTGGGTTGCTTAAAGGAAAACAATTCAAGGAATCAGCTGTACTATTACTGATTCCAGTGACTTAACAGAGTTAGTAGTGTTAACTATTTGGAAGCAAAGCTAACCTTTACATTCATGGTGAAGACAGCGAATTCTTTTCCTCTCTCCTAGTGAAGCTAACAAAAGCCTTTGATACAAATAAATTTCGAAATATCGTCCCCAGACGTGGTGATGAAAACGTTGGACCCCAAAAAATCCACCATGTGTTGTTTAGTTAGATGAAGTCATCTTTTCTCAGATGGTTGCAAAGTTCATGAAGCAAAAGGCAATCGATCTGAGGGCGCCGTCTTTAATTCGTTGACGAAATACTGCACCAACCACAACGTGGATGCACTACACTGCAACAGTAGTGATTTGTGTAGGTCTTTATAGACAAGGAATGCAGAAGCGCTCAACTTCTTCTAAACACTGATGAATGTCTGACGCTGCCCCGGTCATTAGACCCAGAATGTAATGTTGTGTAAGGATATATACAAAGGGAAAAGCATCGTAAAAACACGCAATAAAAAATGGCGATGGTGTGGTAGCATTACTAGGAATGAACGATGTCCAACTTCGTTTATAAATTCTGGTACAGTTTATTGTCCAACGGGTGCAGGACATTTTTATCAAGGTGTCATCAGAACAACGGACGGCCTCAGAGGAAAACCAACATTCTGTCTCCTTCAGTTTTGAACCTGTTTTCCTGAAAACAAACTAATACCACAGCTAACGCGTGCAAATTTTCGGACGCCGTGGGGTCGGTATCGAGGATGTCATCTGAATACGCAGAGGTGACCAGAAAATCGCCTGCACACGTCCTGTTATAACTGACAGTCTTTTCCAAAAAGTGTGGTGATTTTGTACTTCAGGTCTTGAATTTAACGTAGAGCTTCCCATCACAATGTCCAGAGCGCATCCCATGACAGATATTGTTACCCGTCACTTTCATTTGAGTGAAGGTCACGCTGGCAAGTTTGAAGTGACTGCATAAGTACGTCAGCGGTTTTGGATCCTACCTGGTACCGTAGCGGTTAAAATTTTCTAGATCGATATTTCTGTAACAAACCTCGAATTGCAATAACTCTCAAAAAAATTATGGCTCCACTTCCCTCGTTAAAGAAGCAGTCTATTCGGCATCCTTTAGTAACTGTCGATTCCAACTACTTCGTTAGATTGAAAATGAGAGGAGCTCGAACACTTCAAAAATAGATACGGCTGTACGTCAAGCAACTTGAAGTTAATGGCAGTCCATTCAGACGTAGCACAGTCTATGATCGCTGATTTATTTCTCATGCTGCGGAAATCAACAGATGGACAGGGCCACTAGACTAGACTGACTTGAATAACTTGCTGCTGCGAGGGCAGGTTAGGTTGTATTTTAATCTACCGTATGTTAGTCACAAAAGAGGAGTTTATGAGCGACCGACGAAATGTACTTGATGAACTGTGAACGCAACTTTTGTGGGGCTCGCGTCCAATACTGAAACCCGTTTGAAATTATTGGTTGAATAAGGACGAATACTGAATGACCATCCAAAGTTAGTGCTAGCTTAAGATAACAGTTCTTCTGCCTCCGTCATCAAATGACTTGTCACGTCTTAGGTAAGAAGTATTCTGGTAGAACGTAAGAAAGCAACTACCGAAAGTTGCACTGTACGATGAAACTACATTTCGACAGAGACGGATAGAAAAGTGTCGTCCAATTATACATCATTGAAAAGATATGCTTAAATCAGACGCTTGATTCTCAGATAGGTTAGGCAGTGCCAATAATAGCCGATGGAACTCCAAGTAATACCTGAACTATCGGCTTTCCACTGCAGTGTGTGTCTTAGTTCTGACAATTCAATGAGCAATGTTGATATAAAACAGAGATAGGTGTTTTAGAGCTAGGTATACCTTCTGTATCTATTGAGGGTATACTAAGTGCTGTACTCAGTAAAAGAGTAATTTCCGTCGAGTTACATATGGCGCAGTTCGTTTATGACTACTAACAAAAGGACGATTAAACACATATGTTTAATGGGGATGCTTGACATTGTGGCAGTATCACTGGTACGGGATGGGAGTTATGGGGAACAGCTATTATATTTGCGACGTATCTGAAGTCAGTCGACCTAGAGACAAACTATGGAAGGACTGAGAACGACTTTTTAACCTCAAGGCGTTCCCCGATGCATAGTAACCATCTGCGTTGAATTCGGATGAGTAGTAACATGTCGTGACTAGTTGTGGATAACACAACGGACATGAAAATGCTGGCATTAACCGCAGGGCGAAAATATTCGGTGAAGAATGTTGGCGGGCTGTGTATTCTATGGTTGCTGAACGTTTCAGAAAGTTCTCTCCAAATGTTTCTGATGCTCTGATTTTTATATTTTTCTCTTTTTGTGGAATTCCCTTTTAATTTTCAAACTCAATAGAACACGCTTAGTGGTGCGTAATGTTTTACTGACTTTTTGTTACCCGCATAATAACAACAATAATAATGGTATATTTCTCAACGTATTTGTGTTGTGATGTGAT
>LOND01004539.1:13394-28111 GCA_014220965.1 Paragonimus kellicotti
CACTATGTTTCTACTAAGTGTCCAGTGGAGCTGAAAAAAAGTGGCGAGTGCAAACCGTAAAATGCAATCAATAGTCGTTTAGTCTTTAAAGTAGAAAACCCATATCCTCGACAAATGCATTTAAGAAGAGATTGCCACAGACTTGCTGTTAACCGATCTTCCTCAGCCAGTTCCAACGAAATGCGCGGTAAACAAAGACAGCAATACAAGTCCACTCTGTGGACATTTCGACCTGAGTCATGATCACCGTTCGCTTCCAACCATACTGATTGGTCTGTTCTCACGCGAAATCTTTTTTTCAAATTGATGTGGTATTGGGTTGGTTAATCGATATGATAACCTGCTTTACACACCTTCTTCTCTCCTTTGTCATCGGCCTGATCGAAGACAGAGGGCTCTTACAAAGTGTTGGCATACACAGTGGCCAGCGTTAAACACACAATCAATGAATATATTCTATTCACAGTATTTTGACTCATTGCGGTAGCTTGCCTTGTACAAAGTTGATTAAACTTGCATGTGAACTGCACGACCTTGAATTTGACACAGTGATCCCAACTGCACCTATGAACGCTCTTCTGAAAAAATAACTTCCGGTAAATGTTCTTAATGTTTCATAACACTGTGATGACCCACTGTTTAGCACAGACACATTAATACAAAATCTGATGGAAGGATAGGTGACGATTCGCAGGAATATAAATACCCGGTTTTACATGACCTGGCAGAGAATTATAATCAGTCAGCAACCCTTTACAGATGACTGCTATCGTCCAAAGTAGTTGTCAGATTTATGCTTGACCTAACAGCAGTTGATGTCTAAAACGGTGTGAACGTCTGTTTTTTCCCCAGTATACAGACTGCCTGCGGGTACTCCGGGACTCTCGAACTCCAAATAGGCAAACAAGCATGTACGGCAGTCAGGTTTTGCCAACATTGTACATTTATCAAAATCGTACGCAGTTCTGCCATGCCCATAAAAGAAACTCGGCCTGAGCTGTTGTCCTTTATCGGACATTTGAAACATTGGGTTCCCTTTAATAACTTCATCAATGCAGAAAGAAGACATATGTTGCGATATGTTAACATTTCGTTTACTCTCATCAGTCGCAAACGTAAAACATGCGAGTTATATATGACACAAATAGAGATAGACAGGGTATGGACACGCATACAGTCACACCACGTGTTACGTCATCACCACCAAGGCAACCCTATGGGTTGCTTCAACCACTTTTGTGCACATAGCACCGGCTGGTGAGTTCTGATCAACATGGCTTCGCTAAAGGCCAGTAGCTTCGGGTTCTGTTGATGTAACAATATTTTGAATGATTTAACTGGACAACCAATTACAAAGCATGCGAAAGTACATAACCACAAACTCAACATTACTGTGCACGAGTGACGCTTAGCCATATCTCTGGAAACAGTTCGTCATCAGGCTGTTCGTTAGCAGGTCCCGCATAATGCATATAAATGTCTTCAATATTCGTTTCCAGCTCCTGCTATTTTTGATGTTGAGAGCCAGGCTTTAGAAAAAACGGTGTAGCGGGCAAGCTCGTTTTCGGTCATTCATCATCACGATGTTGCATGGTCTTGTCTACAAATCGTTCCGGGTAGCCATTTTGCAAGAATATTGTGCGTAAGGAACGACAGTTCATCGGAACTCGTATCCCGTGTACATCCCCTCGTGGTTCTGTCAGGTAAAGAGTGTGTGAAACTCTTTTTTTTGCATCAGAGAAACAAGGCTGCTGAAATGGATATACTGTCCATTCCAGGTCTCTTTCCTATAGATTTTACGTTGAATCGATCCATCAGCACGTCGCCGGATGAGTACGTCCAGGAAGGCTAGTTGATCGTTACGTTCAACTTCTAATGTAAATGTCACGTTCGTGTGGACCGAGTTGAAAATGGCTAAGATATCCGTTGGGTTAGCATTTTCGCAACTACACATAGGATATCATCCACATATCGCTTATAAACACTAAATCCATGAATGGCTTCTTCTAGCTGGTTGTTTTCAAGCTTCGCCATGAAGATGTCTGCAAACAACGGCCCCAATGGGGATCCCATTGCCACGCCATCTGTTTGTCGATATAGTTCTCCATTGAATTTAAACTGTATGTTATGAGTACAAAAGTATAATAGCTGTTTTAGTTCTGTTGAAGGTATACAAACATCTAGATTGTTGGCCACAATATAATCACACAAACAGTCTATCGTGTCTTTCAGTGGGACATTTGGCCCGTTAAGTTAAGTCAGTCGATTGTGTCAATGAATTCAAAAGAATCCAATAGGCTATGCTTTGACAACTTATCTGACGGATTCAAAGAGGTGAGATACTCATTTAGCAAGCGAGTGATATGGTGAGTTGCACATGTCTAGAATAGGTCGAAGAGGTATACCCGCTTTGTGAACTTTCGGCAATCCGTAAAGCCTTGGAATTGTGCTTCCAATGGGTCGAATACGTTCGAAAGTTGGAGAGTCAATTATCCCGTTTTGTTTCATAGAACGTAGCATTTTCGACAACGCCTTGTCTATTTGAAGGGTTTTGTCCTTCTCATTCCCCACCTTCTCGAATTTGGTCTTACCATGGAGCTTTGGTTTCCTCGCGTTCACCTCTTAACAAACAACTCTACAGTCATAAATTGTAACAGAGTAACTGTCTGAACAATTATGACACAGTGGTATAGAGAAATATCACGTTTAACTGAAACGTGCAATGTATGCCATCTTTTGATTTATGCTCCATCAATCACAGACAGAAATGCTTNCCGTTTAAACCAACTCAAATCGATTATCCAAATAGACTCATTAACCGGAGGTCCGAATTATCCGGCTTCATAATTGTTGCTCATAGTTTGGAAGGCACATGTTAAACACTACTCATGTTTTCGAGTAGGTGAGCGAGCGTGTCACTGGTTCAGGAACATGAGACTGAGCTGATACTGTCTCTACTTAACTTCATGTGGTGTAGCGTGTATACTCAATTAGGAAACATTAAACGAACCGATCTGAGACGTTTAATTATGTTCATCGCTTAGTTTGTACGTCACCAAACAGTTGTCATCTTTGCCTTCGGCTACGGTCTACCGTTTAACACATGTGCAATGTAAAATGTGACTGCTTACATGGCAGTTTCACAGCAAGTCTACTAATGCGAGTAACTTCGAAAACACTCCTACAGGTTTACTGAGCCAACTCTTTCAGGCCCAAAATTGTGCTACGTGAAATAACGTTCTTTTTTAGATCTCAAACATGACAGTTGTATCTGAACAGTTGATGACGCAGTGCAAACTGCACAGATTATTGACTTGAACTGACAAGTTAACTCCCGCCCACGCAGAATGTTGCACTCATTTCTAAAAGCATCGCAGGCCTGGGCGTTTGCACAAACGTACGTGTATTGTGTAAAGTTATAAGATTTATTCTTCCTTGGCAGACAGCAATTCTAATGAAATGCAAATAGCAAACGAGAGCGTGTACAGATTTAGGTGAAATTCAATTTGTTCATGTTTGTCGTGATCTCTATTTCCACTGAAAGTCCGGGCTAATTTTTTTCTAGATTGAGACATTGTTTCAGACTAGTGGTATAGGAAAATTCCATTTCCTTTCTAAGGCAGAATGAGTCCCAACCAGTTCTTACAAATGCATTAATTTCTCACTTTCTAGCAGCCTCTTTGTGAAAGCTTAAAACAGAAGACTTAATCTACATTCGTTATTAATACGTGTGTCGATCCGGAATTTGCTAGGAAGCCTTTTAAACATTAGCGCATAAAAAACATCCTTTTTCAACCTAGATATGGCTATCAATTCGCCCCGCACAACAGTCTTGTGCACATCTGGCCAAATGCATACAGTTGGCGGTATCCGTTTCCGATTAACCGGTCACAGTGACCAAAGCCAAGGGATGCCTGCGCCTAAACATTCCCACAAGTGGCTTGCGCTGCACAACCTGTGGTTCCACTCAAATGATACCTATCCAGTGTAAACCAAAGAAATAAAGCCAGAAGGCGTGTGATTGAGGCTTTTGGTTAGCCGTGGCAATGGGTTAAGCAATTGATAAGTGATGTCAAAAGAAATCCCAATCTCTCGAGAAATAAAACCGGCAGAGGAGATTTCCAAATTGTAATTTCAATTTGAAGAAAATAGTTGAAAGAGTGGTTCAATATACGAGTACATGTTAGTGCACTCTAGAGAGGAGATGAAGGAAAAACAGAATGTAAGGTTAGACTGGAAGAAAACAGACAAAACATTCGCCAAACAGTACACCAACAAAGCTGAAGAAAAAGAAAGGTAGACGTCCAAAGACAACCAGGTTTCTGAAGAAGGGAGCGGGTGAGTTTCAAAACGGCGGTAGTCGTTGGTTGATGTGAACGAGGTAAAGATGGGTATATACTGATATAACTTACTTGACCCTAATGTACATGTTGTCTCCCGACCCGCGATGTACTACGTGTACGCTGATGACCTACTAATCCCAGACGGCCAGCGCATTCGCGGCCGCACACATCGCAACGTCACATAGTCATGTCACCACGACCTATGGCACCCACAGTTCCCTCGCGTACTGCGCGCCTACATTCAAGGCCACACAATAATTGTTCATTGAACCTTCGGACACCCAACCGGATCATATTTCCTAGAATGTCCGTCTAACGCCAAGTCTTCCCAAGATCTGAAATCAATATTATAACAAGAAGGACTTACTAAGATAACTTACTAGTATCACAGTTTATGAACTTCAGGATTTTGCGTAACCTGATTTCAGTTGTCCATACAGCAAGCTGCTTCGGAATACGGTCATCGCCCATCCGACGGACGTGACCCAGCCAACGAAGCTGATTCAGCATCAACATGGTTTCTATTCCGTCCATGCTTGATCGCCGCAGTACTACGGTGTTTGAGACCACGTCCGACCATCGAATACCCAAGGTGAAAATGGAAGCGACCCATACAGCGCACGTTCCGCTGATACAGTGTCCAAGTTTCACTGCCGTACAGCAGTACAGGCAGCACCATTCAGCGATAGACACACAGCTTAGTGACCATCTTCAGGCTGTGGTTCCTCCAGGCACCTTCTTTAAGACGACCGAAAGCCGCAACAGCCTTCGCCACATGGGCGCGCAACTCTTGTTTTGCAGACAAATCTGTCGATCAATTGCTACCCAAGCAGCAGAAGTTTGCATAGCTGTCGATAACGTCGCCGTTGATACGAATTTCAGGCGCAGATGCAGAAACAGCACCTCTCACCGGAGCAGACTGAAAGAGAGGGGAAAGAGAGGTCTTACCTGTGTTGATATCCAATCCAAACTTGGATGCCGCGGTCGCGAAAGCAGTGGTCAGTCGCTGTAGTTCGTCCTCGCTGTGTGCGAATAGCGCGCTGTCATCTGCAAATAGAAGCATGCGCATCGTTGAGGTATGTAACCGGGTTGGGGCGCCGAATCGTCGGATATTCAGCAGGCGCCCATCCGTCCGGTACTCTACCTCAACGCCGTCCTCCCCAGAGTCCTGAAAAGCAACTGTTATCATGGCAGTCAAATATAAACTAAATAGAGCTGGGGCTAGCACACAACCCTGCTTCACGCCAGTGACAATGTCAAAATCATCACAAGTCGATCCACACGACTGTACTTTCGCCCTCATACCCACATGCAACATTCGAATCAAATTGACGAACTTACCTGGACATCCAAACTTACCAAGCACCGTCCACAACGCCTCGCGGCTCACGGAATCAAAGGCCTTGGTGAAGTCTACGAAGAGAGCATACAGGACTGGTTGCGTTCTCGACACTTCTGATTCTTCCGAGCAACAAGCACCAGGTTGATCGTACTATGACTCGCACGGAATCCACACTTCTCCTCGGGAAAATTGGTTTCCAGTAGGTTCTCATCCATCCGGCCCAGGGAGATTCTTGTAAGCACCCTGCCTGCGCAGCTCAGCAGACTTAAGCCTCGACAGATGTCGGTACACTGCTTATTACACTTCCCTTTAAACAAAGTTATCATAAGTGCATCCTTGAAATCGTGTGGCATCAGTTTCTGCTCTCGAATAGAGTGAACCGGTTGAGGCAAAGCGCGTACCAACGCTGGTCCGCCATTTTTCAGTACTTCACCTGGCAACCTATCCTCGTTTACAATTGTCTGATCACTCTTTGAACCTCTGTCAAATACAGAGCTAGATTAAGTGAAGATTTGATGGCCTGTTGCGACAGGCTGTTCACGGTCACCCAATCAATGGTAGCAGGACGGTTTAGTAGGCTACCAAAGTGTTTGCGCCAGACCTTCATGATGTCCTCTGGTTTGGGTGCACGAAGAGCCGGTGTCCATGTCAACCAGTGCTTTGGTAGACTGGAAAGGATGAACCGAAAATCACCTTAAACGAATCGTAGAACTCCTCGTGTTGTCGGCGATCAGCGTAGCCCTGCATCCGCTCACCTTACTTCTCTCCTTGATTCCGCGAAAATGTCCTGTAAGTTAACGGCCTATACTGCGGAATGTCACCGTTTTTGCTGCGTCAATCAGATCCGTTGTGGAGGCGAAAAACGCTGCACTCTTCTCTTTTACCAAGCTGGAGATAACCGTGTTGTTGTCGTCGAACCAGTTCAGACGTTTCTGGCGTTCGATACCGATCGTCTCGATGGCTGCTGCCGTGATCTGTTCCTTGAGCTGTTGCCACATACCCTCGGGGGTGGTGGATACAGGAGCGTCGTGCAGACGAGCGGCAACGGCACGTTGATAAAGCAGTCTTCGTCTCGGAATTATCCAAATATTTGATATCCAAATTCTGTCGTTGTCCGGAGCATCTACAATAAACATGTTCGCAAACGGGAATAAATATATTGGTCCTGACCAGCTTATGATCTGTGATTCGTTCGCATGGCACGCACATCACGAATGTCGCGCTGCCGCACAATCACGTAGTCAAGCAAATGGTGATGACCACTTCGTGGGTGGGTCCACGTCGTGATGTCGCTCGCATCCAGCTGGAATCGGGTGTTCGTGATAGCCAGCTCGTGAGTAGCACACAGGTGGAGCAGACGATCACCGTTCTCATTGACTGAACCAACGCCGTAGGGTCCGATTACTCCAAGCCAGGCTGTTGGGTCGCGTCCGACTCGAGCGTTCAAGTCACCCAGAACAAACAGTCGGTCACTCACTGGTGTCGACCGGATTGTGACGGACAGCTGATCATAGAACTGGTCCTTTGTATCATCAGTGTGACACATAGTTGGACCATAAACACTGAGAAATGTAGCACACTTACCTCGACCGAGTCGCAGGCACATAGACAGCATTCGAGGGCTGATGCCGTGCGGTTCGCCTATCATCAAAGCATTGATGTGATCAGCGACTGCGAAACAGACACCATGCTCCCGAGCACCGTCTGCCGGGTAACCTATCCAGTAGAAGGTGTACCCAGCATTTGCTTATCGGTGCTTACCTTCGTTTGCAACGGTTGTTTCACTTCAAGGCTGTTACGTCGATGTCTTAATGACTCATTTCCATAGCACTTAATAAGGTTCAGCGTTCTGGCTATGCTAGAGTGCTGTACTGATCCAGCACATTCCATGTCTCATTGGAAGGCACCTTGCCTCCTCGGGCGTTCCTCAGGCTGATCTTCCTGCCATTCACACTCAAGTGGGCTACGTCTGCTCTAGGATTCGTGCTGGCAGAGTAATTAGGGTAGGGGAAAGGAGAGGGTTTGGCACCTTTCGCCTATTCACCCTGCCACGAACAGCAGATAGGGCGACCCGGTTTATCCTGCGCGACGGCCGATGCAGTATGGTATTTCGTTTGTATTGCACCTGCATAGATTATGTGGGCTTTGGATAGTGCAGGAGGCCTATACCTTGACAGGAGAGCGGTTAGGGCCCTCAACCAGTCTTCGGCTCAAAAGCGCAAACCGCGAGGCAGCGGGTGACACAGACGTACACAAACAAACAAACAAACAAACAAACGCAGCACCATCAACCATCAATAACAGCCTAATTGCACTAGCTACGCGCAGGCTCGAGAGCCACGTTTATAAAGCCAGCATGCTCACGTAAGAAATACACAAGAAATAAAACACAAGACATACGTAAGACATTCTATTGTGACGACAAACAAGTCACACACACATACACACTTTAAATCAGACCGGGTAAGAACAAACATCAGAGAGAACCAAAACACAACACACTGGCACCATCCACAACGAACGCATCTGCCTTTTGTCTGGCTGCTCCCCTTTGACCAATCTGACATGGCTGAATCTGCAAGGACCGATACCATTGACAGCACAGTCAGTCGGATCAAGACAGCACACAAGCCTGACCACCACGCCCAGGTAGTAGCAAAAGTCAGGCCACAAGCACACACACGCACGCACACACTTTACAACATACCCATGTCCGCACACAGGGTGTTCTTGAAAGAATGAACCCCATCAAAACTTTCAGATAATTGTCCATAAACTAAAGTCAAAATAAACCGATTGTGTTATCTCATTCTATAAAATACGTGAGCCTTACAATGCGTTAAAACTTGATGTGACTCTTAAACAGAAAATAGTTATACCAGAGTTAGGCAAATTAAATTCACCTAGTAAGTTTCGAGTCCAGTTCGAAAACGCGTATGACAGTAATCGTCAATATATACGTACTGTCCGTCTGGTTACATACCTCCCCAGTATTTTCCTTTTGGCGTTTGCCCGTACATTCCAAACCCTACTTCACAGACTAATGGCAAGTGTTCAGGTGTAGTCGAATTTCTGGCTTTCTTCCCAGTAAATTCGTTATGTTTCACGACCATTATTTCTACGGATTCTAATCACCTTCTTCATCAATGCAGAAAGAAGACATATGTTGCGATATGTTAACATTTCGTTTACTCTCATCAGTCGCAAACGTAAAACATGCGAGTTATATATGACACAAATAGAGATAGACAGGGTATGGACACGCACACAGTCACACACGTCATCACCACCAAGGCAAGCCTATGGGTTGTTTCAACCACTTTTGTGCACATAGCACCGGCTGGTGAGTTCTGATCAACATGGCTTCGCTAAAGGCCAGTAGCTTCGGGTTCTGTTGACGTAACAATATTTTGAATGATTTAACTGGGTCAACCTGGTGACCTGTTATCATGAGGTGTCTGGCAATCGATGATGCGGGGCTTCGAGTAACGGATTCACCGGTTTCAGATTGTGTCATGAGTTGTTTTAACCAGTTCGGGACGTGTTCTGCCACTCGCTGAGATAGCTGTCGGTCTGTTCTGCCTATGTAAACGTCACCGCAACTGCAAGTGAACTGGTAGACAACGTGAGAGACAGAATGGTCAGACAAACTGCGTTCGCGATTGTGTAGAACGGGTCCTTTGGTGGTTTGAACCAAGCGTAATTGGGCAGCTGCATACGTACGGGATAGGGCACATTGCAATTTGTGCTTGATGTCGTTTGCCAGATGATCGCCTTTGAATTGCAAAAATAGAAATATATCTTTCTTTTGAGCTGTTTGTACTGGCTCATTGCCTTTGTTTATCATGCTGTGAATGTCTATGAACTTTTCAGGATATCCGTTTGCTCAGCATTTCTTGTTCCATCTGCAACCTTATCAGGTGTGCAAAGATGCCTGGCCCGATGAAATTTATGCCGAACGTTTTATTGCATTATCCGCGTGATTCAATTACGGGTCAGCATGCATCTATACCTACGATTGTCCTGTGGTCTCTTGTCTGGCACAATATCCAACTAACCGAAATCATTTCTGTGCAATAAATGACTATGGCAACCAATCAGTCGAGTTCTATTTTTGTGTTCTCAAATTGTGAATACACAAGTACTGATTGTTCACATGCATGAATCAATCGGTTGAAAAGGTGTGACTTCAAATGAGACACAGTTACCGATAAGACCCCAGCAGATTTTAATACTGAGTCCCAGCTTAGAAAATTCGGCTGTTGGTCTTAGTTGTATCCCACCAAACGTGCCTCCAAATACCATCTCAATTCTATGGCTCAAACCACCTCATACTATCGCGTGGTTTGAAAGATTATCACTGGAACATTCATACATCACATGATGACAAAGAACCTTTCACAGAAAACATCCCTGGAGGTCAACTAATATCGGTCCCACCCGAGTACTTATTAAAACATATAGCTGTCACCATTAATGCTTCCACAAGTTGTGCCCCTCCTCCGTAAGGATTGCCTGTCCTGTCACCCTCATGCACTTGGTATAACCACAAAACCGTCGGTATCACTGTTTGATTATTCTCTTTACTCATTCGCGCTCACGACCATGAGGTAAGCTGTTCCTCAATCACACCATATGCATATGGCTAAGTTCTACGTACATAAAACCGTTCTGTGTCATTACGGCATAAACGGTTGTCGCAATACGTGAAGTAACTATCCTCAATAGCATCATATTCCGAATGGATTTATTTGATAGCAGTAAATCTATCCGACTGCAACAGATGACGCAGAGATGTGCATGAATTTTTCATCGTGTCTGTGTTTTGTCGTACGCTCTGCGAAAACGATAGGAACACTATGGAATTGCGTACGCGAGCGACGCACTGCGACTGAACCTTTGATTAACATTGTGAATAAGTAAGAAGAACTGAATGAATTTTCCATCATCAGTTTATTGGCACTTTTCATCCCACGGTGATAAATTCAAAGCGGGTGGTCCCGGCAAAGCAAGAAATCACCGAGGAAAACTGGGGCTCAAAATGGTGTCAGCAAAGCGCAAATGAAAACATAATGAAAAAGAGAGAATTTCAGAATGAAACCTCGAGTAAACAAAAGGTTATACGTTCACCTCGGAAACCTTCACCTTCCTGTAAGACCAGTTCCTCACCGCTTTCAACGAACGTTGTCAGTCACAGGGGCATAACTCCCAGATCAGCAGAGGTGAGGAAACAGACGTTTCCACTGAAGGTTCATCGAACTGGTTCGATCTATATGGTTTGTATATTATATGAGGAGTGCAGACCTGAAGATGTGTTAAACTGAGATTAAAAGAGTTTGTTTTACTTTGCGCTACATTCTTTCGTTCAACATGAATTACGTACTGGCCTTACAGTGCAAAAACGATGAAGCTTTTAATGGCATGCGTAGCAATGAAGCAGAAACTGAAACCACTCTGTGTTGACTTAGGCTCACTGTTAGTGAAATACTAAGGGAACAGAAGTGCAGTGATTATGTTGATCAACTGCAATATCAAAACAAAAATCGTCGCACAAACTGCATGATGTTGGTCACAATCCATACACTCATCCCATATAGTACACATATGCATAGGTTGGCGAGATTTAAGCTGATTCCAAATCGATCGGACGAGTTGCCGTTTGGTCCAAGAGGCTGGAGCAAATGAACACTCTTTTTGAGTCCGTAGAATGACATAATTGGATAGTGGTTGTCACGGTAGTTGTCGAAGGTTCGTTGTGAAAGAACTCTAGTCGGTTTGGCGTTCAAACTAAAAAGATCGGTTGAACCGCCTCCGTGACGTTTCGGCATTCCCACCAACACGACATCTAAGGCTGACAGACCACATACTTCATTCACTGGGCTTCTGCAGACCACTAAGAAACTTGGGGATAGAGTTCCGGCTCAAAATTTGATTACGGTGAGTTAGTTTTTCGTTTGCGATTGTTCAGTGGTCTAGGGATGAGGCGTGCCACTCCATACTTGTCTGAATGTATCACTAGGCGCAATTATGTCAGGTGGCTGATAACCAACATCAGGTTAACATAAATGTTTTCCAGAGAACCTTTGTAAACAAATGATTACAATTAGCCGCACTTTCTGAATTTCTTAAATGATCACTTACGGTTAGGGAAAATAAACCCTATTCGTTTGGTACGAACTAACAACTAAACGAAATGAGAAAGTACAATTGGGGTTCTGCCACAGAAATAAGCTAGGTGATCAATGCATCTGAGACAGCCATCCACCGCTAAAAGCAAATCAGTGTGACCGATTGATCAGATTGTTGAGGAACGGAACCAGCTTGCACAGACGGTGGTTAGTCGGCTGGTTTGCACCCAACTACTTAGAGTAGAATTCAAAATACACCTAACCCAGTCCGGAGAAATCACCCTGTTCTAGGTTGAGGGGACGCAGATCGAAGGTCTATCATTCCGTTGAGAATAAACAGTTAACGTGTATATTGTTCGATCCTGAACACCGCGCCAACAGCTGCACATTTGTTTAGAAAGTTAATTGACAGGATTCGTGGAAATCGATGAAAATCCGTCGGTAACTAGACTTTGGTCACTACTGAGACTATCGTGGTCCGGTTAAGTAATACTACTTTTTGAGCACAGGAAAAGTTCGTTCAATCGTTTCAGCTGTCTTTATCTGTCATTGACTCCGTCGTATTACCTAGCGATTAAACAAATATCTATTGGTCCCAAACTGATCATCTTTCACCTACTCTGGTTCGAAATTGGCGTTCAAAGCCCGAATCTGCCCACATTCAGACATGTATTCGCATACCACGTTCTGTTGGATAAACTGACGGAAAGTTAGTGGGACAAAACTGAAGTATCAGGTGTAACAATGACAGATAACTGAATATGACACTGATTACGGCTGCCGAAGGCAGTTTATCTACTCCCCTTCAGATGACATTTGTGTTGCTCTTATGTCCTCTGGAAATGGAACGAGAGATTAAATTTGTACACCATTGTTAAACTTTCCTGTGACTCCAGCCAGGAAACCGTTGACAGGGAAAATCTTGTATGATTGACCCTTCTCGTCTTTCATTGTGTTGCTGCCGTTGATCGATCTTGACCAACCAATTAGTGGACGGACCAGTGTTTCCATGAATGCTTATGAAACGAATCCGTCATAATATGGGCATCAACTGCTATACGTATGTGTTATGTGGATAGTACATGCTGTATACATTCATCAGTCGTAGTGCTCATCTTGATGTCGTGGAAGACGAGTTCAATCTCGAACAAGTAAAACTTTTGGAAGAAAAAGTACCTCCCCAAAACCGATTCTTCCAATCAGTTTCGAATAAACGAATATAATAAATGCATTATATGAAGCTCCCGGAGGGTTTAGTTCTTTCGATGTTTGCATTCTGAATCATGACATGAACGTCTCGGCTACGACCCAGTGAATCTAACGGACATCCGTTTGCTACCCCACCGACCTAAAGAGAAAGTTAGCCTTGAAACGTTAACTCTATGTAGGTCACCATCAGCAAAAGCATTTGATTCAGTTCATTTTCTGGAGAATGACAATCACAATTTGTTTAATATTATGTGATAAAACAAACTGCTGGAATTTTTTATTATGACAAAATTGTGGGGAAAAAGGAATAGTATCAATTGAGAATGCTGTTTTTCGCTAATTAACCTGACCTTTTGCATCCAGAACGTGGTTGTAACTGAAGTCTAGGTTACAAGTTTGCTAGGCTCAACTACCAACATTTCATCAGCTACCGTCTCAGGTTTTAGTCAGTCATATCGGAAGCTGTCAACAATATTTACATTACCGTTTGCGAGCACTTTCATATCTTATCTTTGTAATCTTTTTTAGTAATGACTGTCGAGAAGTAAAGTCACGCATCAGCAAAAGCATTTGATTCAGTTCATTTTCTGGAGAATGACAATCACAATTTGTTTAATATTATGTGATAAAACAAACTGCTGGAATTTTTTATTATGACAAAATTGTGGGGAAAAAGGAATAGTATCAATTGAGAATGCTGTTTTTCGCTAATTAACCTGACCTTTTGCATCCAGAACGTGGTTGTAACTGAAGTCTAGGTTACAAGTTTGCTAGGCTCAACTACCAACATTTCATCAGCTACCGTCTCAGGTTTTAGTCAGTCATATCGGAAGCTGTCAACAATATTTACATTACCGTTTGCGAGCACTTTCATATCTTATCTTTGTAATCTTTTTTAGTAATGACTGTCGAGAAGTAAGGTTGCGCACAAGACCCCAATTGTTGGACAAGCTGGGTCATCTGAGAGGTCGTAAAGCTTAGGTGAAGGTTGCTGCCTGCCTACAAATCAGCATTGGTCGATTTGGATGAAAGTAAGCAAGTATGACCATGACCTTCACTCCAAAGTTGACGGGTTCATATAACTGAATATAGTTTTTTGTTTAGTCAATGGACGTATGATCTCATTATTACGATCAAACGACTCCAGCCTAGTCAACGTACTCATATCACGTGCACCCCGTTACAAGGTCACAAAAAAGTGACATTTTTCTTCGTGAGGGATACAAACCAGTTACACTTTCTCTGTTCCCCTATGCTAAATGGTCATATGCATCTCCAACGAGAATCAGCTTCATTGCCACTGTAGTCACCGTTGTCAGCAGATTATCTCACAGATACTTTTTGTATGTTTATCGTTCAGGGTATTTCGCTTAACATCTAACGAAGCCAAAGGTTTTCTATATAGTCAAAGCTAGTTTCCCAGTCAATTTTTCGTGCTCCAACTGCTTGACTTACTTGAGTACTTTGAATCCAGCGGCAAATGGTGTCCGCGAGGTTCAAAAAGTTAATTATGTACACTGAATTGAATTAGTGCGTACTCTGTGCAGCAAACTTTATCAGCTTTCAGACAGTCGTTCAATTCATAGGTTAGACCTCTTTTTGAATGTGCAACTGATTATACCGTTCAATGAAAGTGTCAAGATTACTAGACTGCACGTAATATTTACTTCAATAATCCTGATTCCTTCTGCGGTA
>LOND01004540.1:43019-53528 GCA_014220965.1 Paragonimus kellicotti
CATCTCTCACAGACTAGCCACATCATATAATCGGTTCCAACACAGTCTGTAATCGTCTGCAGTTTCGTCTGCATAACCAATATCGTTTCCACTACTGTGAAGTGGAAGCACTATGCTGAGATTTTTGGGGGCCTCCCATGCTCGTCCCAGAATAACACGTAGTTGAAAAGTAATGTAAAAATCGAAAGCCCTCGTCAGCTGATACTTGAACAGGAGAGAAAACATACAAATACTCCAACACAGCGAGTCGTAGAGGGCACGCGCGGTAGAGCGACATTATCCACGTAGGGTTTATTGAATGTGTTAAAGCTGCTGTCTTTGCCGTACCAGATAACACACACCAGTTATGTCATTTCAGACCTAAATGGGATTCTAAGCATCGGCATTAACTGAGACGTTGGCACTTAAATGGGTAAGCAGAGAACGATTCCGTTGAGCATAGACGGAACAGCAGATCAGCCAGCAAGACTACGTGTGTACTGCATCAAAAATTATCAAATAGAAAGGAAAAAAGACAAATAGAGTATATTCAGTTTAATCTTAAGTAATCAGCGCAAGATCCTGGCAAACAGTAGTCATGACGAGGGGAATACTCACGGAACCAAAGTTATGTTTACGTTCACTGGTTAGTCTGATTTCACAAAGAAATGCCTAACAAATATGTACACCACCCACGTGACAGGAAACGCATGTTTATTCAACCGCAACTAAAGTGCTTGGCATGTCTAATTGACGTCTGATTGAGAGAATACTATTCAAATTAGCCAACTTCGTGAGTAACGTAGGGCACAAGTCATGGTACTCATCAACAAGTGTAGTAATCTAAATAATTAAAAATATCCACTAAGTTGAACAAACAAACTAAAAAACGAATGATAAACGAAGAAAGGAGAAAAACAAAATGCCTGAAGCTCACAATTATCTGTGTTCTAAGAGCTCAGGTATACACATCCACGTCTTGTAAGCAGCCGGGGATTGCAAACAAAGGCCTGAGTATTGTGTGTGAGTAAGATGGCACCAGTTTCTTTGTGGTTTTTTACGACTCACTGCTTTACTACTCATTACTAATTCACTACTTCAGTTAAAAAACGACCACATTAACACCATTGAAACCGACTAGCGGTTGTCTCTCTTGGTGCCTCTGGACTCAGAGAAGTAAGCCCGATCTACTACTTACAGCGCAAGTGACCGTTTCACATGCGTTTGAGCACTCATCAAGGGACAGCCACGTAACTTACGCCAGAAAGCTGGATACTCGGCAAAGAGCGCATAATGGGGTAAATGATGGACTAGCTTTTATCATGTTACCCGACTGTTATATCGATTTACATCAGGCTGCTCCTAGCCAGGAAAGCCAGGAGACTAAGGTCGGATCGCAAATAGCAAATGTGTAACCGATGTTAATCATGTTAGTACCAGTTCAAATACGCCACAATTAATTTCTATTTCATATATCCGTGATCGTAAAAGCACCCAACACCGCGTGAGGCCAATGTGAATGACTCTCAGTAACCAAGTCACTAAGACCAACAAAACTGCAAGCAGGAGTGCAAACGATGTGGGAGGACTCAGACGTATAGTCACGGTATTTAAAATAACCTGATATTCTGAACGTTAGGAAAGCCATTTGCCTACGCAACTGACCCACGAGAAACGCACTCAGGGTAAGATGTGAAGACGTGCTTGAACGCTAAATGATTGTTTCCCCTGACAGAATTTTAAACGCACGGTTTCACCATCTGGGTCCTGAGGGCATCACGATTAGTGGAGCGTAAGCCTAATCGTCGTCCATTTAAGAGTATTCGAAGTAAGGGATTCGGCCCGATTGTGCGGCAGGCGATAAACGTACGAGCGACAGAGACTGTACGGGTGTGGAAGAAATGCGTTCGAAACCCTCGACCAGTAGCAGTTCCGTTTCGAAGGGCGGAAGATGCTCACTAAATGCTATCTCTAAGTGAAACAGCAGTGGTTATAATACCACCGCATCGTCAATTGCACCCTTCTCTCCATCTGGGAACCAATGTAAACCGATCCTACCATAATATTTCGAGAAGACAGATGTGTATTCTTGTAAGAAAAATGCTACATCGGTTCGATCCTATGCAGTGATCACACGGCTTGCTGCAGTCCAGAGGATCACGGGCATGCAGCTCTATTTGTATGCAGACATGACTATGAAACATTCCAAAATAAGAAGAACAATCCCCACAAACCTCTTAGTGTCACATTTTGAAGTAGTAGAGAAAAACTGTGGAAGCTCAATCAGTATAGTACAAAATGAGTCGTTAACAAGAGATGCAAGAGCATACGACCTAACTATCTGGCCTCACAGCACGGTAGGAAGTTGCCACAAAACAATTAAGAAGTATGTACTCAGTAAACCAGAAGAAGAGAGCTGATGCATTAATTTGTGATGGCCCTCACAGTCTATTGATCTCCAGAACATCGTCCAGACAAATTCGACGGTTCTATAATACATCCATCGGCCTTCGACAAAATGGAGCGAAATGGAGCTTAAACAATTCGTGAAGCTGTGAATCACAATAGGAGAAACGTTTTACACAAGTAAACATAACCAATCAGTACAAAATCAAAACGATAACCAAATACGGTTATTTTCGCGAATATCGCGTTGATTCCGAAAGTGACAAATTGGAAAACCACATTCAAGGATAATAATAGTTTTTTAATGCGGTCAATGTTTACGATCTTCATCCGCGCTGATTTCATTCTCACACATACTCAAAGTGTTCTCACCCCGAACGCTTACAACGTTATCTTAAAAAAATCACATTGCTTAGCAGTACTACTATTTCGGTTAGGACACAATGTACTCAGACTCTTTATAGAGAGATCATCATAGACTGAGTCCCCAATCCGGTTGGATCTTTTTTTTCCATACGAATTACGTCATATTATTGTGCAACTCTGGTTTGTAGCCGATCTCCAAATTGGCGTAAATCTGATCTCATTCATGTGTGCACAATTGCAGCCTCGAAATATAGCGCAAAATTTGGAAAGTCTTCAGTTGTCACATTTCCTTACGAAGGTGCTGTCGCACAAGTGATTGGCTAGTCTGGATTTCTTCAGCCTAATAGCTTCTTTTAGTAAGAAATGAACAAGAAATGCCAAGCAGATAAGCATAACATTCAACGACCGCGGTTTATCAGTGTACAAAAATGAACAACAAAATTGCTTACATTGTTTACGAATCCAAGAGGTCTTATGATTTATGATGTACAGAGCTGGATTTAAGATTGTTTTTTTGCATTCACCTTTGTAGTAGACTGAAAAGATTGTTGCGATAGTCTGCTTGTTTTAGTTTGCAGACACAAGTCAATGGAAGACGAACAGTTAACTTCTGGTCCCCAATTACTTTGGTAACCGACGACACTTTTCAAAAGCGCAAACTTAGTGCGTTCAAGTGTCAAATTAGTTTCACAATATCAAACGAGAGAGAGGTATTCATTACATTGATGAGTATTAGGGGATTTCGGTTTTTCATATAGATTGAACACCACTCACAACTGATCGGAGCTGACCCAGTGGTCAACACGGTTGCCTCATGAAAGCATGGCCGGAGTTCTAGTCCCGGCAGTGGCAAGGATATGCACTACTGACGAGCTCTAATGAGAGCGAAACTCGAGTCTAGTGCTTCTTTTCGAAAGGGGCCGACTGGAAAGTCTATGGGAATGCGACAGCTGCGATCAATTGTGGGTGATGTTCATTCTGTTCAGTGTAGGTCTGACCTTCAATCGCTAGGAACGCTCATACCAGATCAGTCGTTTACGTAAGTGTTATTGCTTAATGAAGTTACACCAATTTGCTGTTGACTAGATACGGGATTCTCCTAGACGAATTGAGGAGTGACGTAATAGTGAGACTTTTAAGAACACCCTGTTTACAAGTCATGGATACACTGAGAATATCGCACATTTACCAGCCATGCACCATAAGAGATCGAAAAGTGTGTTACCGTCAGTCCAGTGTAGAACAAAATAAATCTTCACACTTATTAAAACTAATGTGATTTTGTCCATAGGTTAGAGATCAACAGATAATATAGCATAACAGACGTTAATGATAAGCCATTTGGTCAGAGGCCGATTGTAGCAATAAAATAGGTCTACATGTACATCAGAGTGTTATAGCTAATGAGTTTAGCTGCCTGTTGGTGACAGAAACGTTTAAAAAGCAGTATACGGTCCGGAAGTTACCACTTGGCACCTTCAACAAGCACACACACACACATACACACAGAGCCTGCCGTGTTGTGTTCATGCATATACGGGTGGTAAGAATTAGCAGACAGAACGCAAAATTAGAGCAAAGCGACTTCAATGATGAAGCGATTCCCATACTAATTACTGTGTGACACTAATTAACCAGTGGTAACGTAACAGAGCTAACAAATTTACTACCGAACGGAAGGACGGTGAGAATTGTATGAATTATTTGCTATACGAGACGAACCGCAAAATTAGCGAACATCAGCACTTTTCTTAAAAGAAGTCGTAGTGAACTCGCATAACACATTATTTTTTTGTCTTTTAAGGGTGACTATCCATGGTAGATATGAATTTAGTGTAATACGCAAAAAGACAACACGTTGCATCAACATTTGTTGTTACTTGAGTAAGCTAAGGGAATTTCACTAATCATGATTCCACAGGGCGCACATAACATATTCCAGTGATCGCGTTTTTGTGACATTACAAATAAGGAATGTGATTACTTTATCTACGCAGCCCACCTCTCATATCTCGTTGTGGACACCAAACACACAGTAAGAAGACACGTAAAATCCCAGTCTTAATGCGAAATTCCAAGCGTCGCTGGAAGCATCGGAAAGAGCTGACAGAGAACACCATACAAACTATGCGCTCCATAACACTGGTTCGAATCTAGCCGAATCATTGACTTCCGCTCTTCGGAATTCACACGTCTACCAAACTACTTACTAATAGTTTTCAACCATTTTCTTAAGGAAACATCTGCACCTATTGGCAAATTTATCCGAAGGAAAAAACGGTAGCAGTAAACTAAAAAACAGCCCATGAGTAACATAATGTAAAATTAGCGGTCGGAAAAGCTTGATTCAATGAAATTTGGCATCACCAAACACGTGATCAGAGCTCTGTACAATCCTCAGCAGCGCTCCACCTTTAGCGATACCAAATAATACTGACAATCAAAGTTCATACAACTTTTACAGCTCACTTGTTACAAACCAAAGTTTGACGCTAAGAAAGATCCAGAAGTGACTTGCACTTAAGCCTTGAGTGTTCTAAGCAATGCGAAACCGAAATAAGAGTATTATCAGACTTTCTCGATAAACAAAACGAGTGGATCCAAATTGATACTGGAGTGAAGTCTCTCACGGTGTAAGAAGGACAAATGATGGTCTTAACTACACTGTTCACTGTCACCTAACATAAAAAGTCATGCGTGAGATGGGCACTGTTGGGTAACACAAATCTAAAGCAGATCAGTTAAGACAACCAAGAAACCAGGATCTGTGGGAATGATAGTCCAGTATTGTCACCAACACGTCAACACAACCTCACGATGATCCGGTACATAGGAACGAAGATGGTTGCTAGTAGGCTAGGCATTGTACTCCCCGAGTCTAAGCTTTCTCCAACACACCCGTTGTTCTGCATCCACGTACGTAACTGGAAAGAATAAGAGAAGATGCCGGATGCATCCTCAGTCGAGTTCTACCATTGTTCGACTACGCCGTTCACGAACTAATGACAATCAATGAAGAGGTACTGAAACCCGTAAACATGTTGTTTTGTAGACGCCGCTTTACGCTTCCATGAAATTCGATCGTTTATGCACGAGATATGGTTACCTTGATGAACAATAGTTGAAGTTAGACACAGGGATTTTGGTGGATAGTGAGAAGATAACTCTAAAAGTCCGTCTCCATCATGAGAGTAGACGGGTTCCAAGTCCACGTTGGAAAATATATGCATACTTTCCTATCTTAGTATTAGTATATCAAAACCATCAACCCGAGCGACGAACAACACAACCACTGTTCACAACTATCAGACACTTTAGTATCCATTAGATCAAACTCAGATGACAGTCAAGCGGAGCTCGAGTGAAAAATTTACTATACATTAGTACTACTTGAATTTAGCAGGCTACTTCAACTTAGTTTGATGGGTCATTGCATATTTAGCATGGTTCCACTTCCACTGCCAATTAACTGTCCTTCATAGGCTGGTTTGGAAACTGTTTGTGAGCACACTTCCCATTGGGTCGTCATCTTGGTTACGCGCTCAATCGCTTGACCCAAAACCGAGAAAGAGAAGAGACGCGGCAACACCGTTTATTGGAAGAGCGAGTCAAAATTAGGCCACAGAGGCTCTAAATTTATAGGACGAAACGATTACCATACATGGCCGACAGACACAAAGCGAATCAAATGAAACGGTCAGGACGTCAGAGCAAATCACGTTACAGGGGCATCAGAAAGCAACGCGAGAAAACAGTCCAGATAGCGCACAGGCGTTCGACCGCACGGCTGCAATCTGATTGGCTGAGTGGAACCATACCACCACCCACGACCATACCATCCGAACTGGGCCGGCCGATCGATGTGGCGTGATGCGTCCTGGCTGTTTCGTTAGGAGATGCGCCTCCTAACACCTTACTTTGATCCAGTATCTTACTTCATCCTCTCCAAATATGCTAATGGCCTACCGTCTACTTTTATCCCTCGACATGACGTACGGACAGTGACTTTCACGGTAACTCAGTCAGCCGTTCGTAACAGTTAAGGTGCCTAAATGACCTTGAGACACTATACCTTACATAAGGAACCGATGATACATTTCATGCGGGTCTGTCGTGTCACGAATCGCAGGCGCAATCGGTGTGGGACGGACTCCACATTGCTATCGCATGGCTACCTGTAACGAATGAGAGCGAGTGACGTGAGTAGCGATCGTTTGTCATGTTCCACTTAAGTGGGGATGTTTTATGGTCGATATGGACGGATAATACACTATAAACCTGAATACTTTACATCTGTTTATTTTTATACGATTGGCACACCGTCCATTACGTTTCACTGATTGTCCCGTAGACAGGTGCGAATTTAACTGCACCAAACGGAAACATTCGAAACATCACAGAGGAAGTCTTTGGTGCGAAACTGGAAATACAGTGTAGTGTGGTTCATGCATGTCCTCAAATTGACCCGATAACTTTTTCTGGCGAATATTTATGTTAAATACTGTTTCTGATACACACTGGCCACCTCGTAGTTCGAGTTTGTGCTTTCTGTTCTCATGTCAAAGGATTACGGGATAAAAAGTAAATGTTTGTTCGCCTAGCACACGATACAAATGTACATGACTGATACAACGAGATCATGGATTAATTGAAAATGGGTGTAACAATGTGGGTTTAAATTTACCACCAAAAATGCATTGTAAACTGCACAAGCATTTACTACAAACTTTGTGGTTAGCACAGAATTTTTGTACAGGGCACAACTTCGTAGCGCATCTTACTCCACATCAACTAGCAACACAAACATATTTTAATATTAATAATTGTGGAAGTTCACTTTTACGGTATGGATTATTATTCCTTAGAAAGTTTTCTTACTTTTGATGACAGGTAGATTTGCTCTTATAAGAAATCGATAGAATTAACCTTTGAGAGATCGAGCGAATCTAATAATATCCACATATGTTACAAAGTAAAGCGACGATGTCAAAATATCATACAGTTACAACAGAGATGGTAGTTGGTACGGACATTTTGCTTTAAGAAACTCATCGAATGGTACAACAGATAACTGTGACCGAATCGGCTGCCTCACATAAGCTAACAAAACACCGGGAATCTGGCGAAGTTAACTTGACGCAGATAACTATTCCGACGAGTTGATTTACCAGCTTTACAAACTGTCATGACAGAACAGCTGGGGTAAGAACCTCGTGATGAATTTTGCATTGAAAAACATTTACACGTAGACTATAATTCAAAACATGTTCCACAAATCTAATTTTCCGGGTTGCAACATTAATTCAGATGCTCATGCTACTATCAGGAACTGCACAGACAAAGGAGATTCTATACCTTATCCGAATGCAATAAATGGCTTTTAAGATTGCCCGATGCAGATTAACTCAACAACAGACACATTTGATTTTTTACACATCAGCAGCACTTCCCTTTATATAGTTCGCGACACCTTTTTCCGGAGTAATCTGTAACAGCGAACGAAGCAACAGGGCGCTTGCACACAGACGTCACCACAAGTGGTTTGCACTTCACCGCTTGCAGTTCCAATCGCACACCACGTATCAAGTATAAACAAGATGGAGTAAGACCGAGAGAAGTCATGTGATTGGAAGCCTTTTTAATCCAATCGGCCTAGGCTGATTAGGCAGATGATAAGCTAGCCTGAAAACCAGACCCTAATCCTTTCTGGGGGAAAAGTAGAGAACTTCTGAAAGTAAGAAAGGTGGTGAAAATGTAAAGCAGGTAGAATTTCAATATATATGCACATAATAATGCATTCTACGTAGAAGTATAAAGAGAAACTAAACGAAACTTACAAGGTACAGCGCACTAAAAAAGCTGGTCTGAAAAAAAGAACGATTAGTTTATCAGATGACGGGGGTTGCTACAGACATACGTATGGTTCAACCACGCATTTATGCAATCAGAAATCGCATTACGTTTTCTCTTATGTGTTACAGCCATAGTGTCTATTTTGCCATACGCTGACCACGTATTGACATCAATGTATGAAAGCCCTTTAGTCACCTCAACGGGGATCGCCCGTGCGACCAGTGCTTCATGTTGTCAAAAGCGAATTCTTCGTTCACAGAAAATTCCCCTCACGAAATAGCCCGACCAACTCAAACTAACTTCGTGAAAAAGGTCGGAAGAGTTTTTCGTTCTTCTCCAACTTAAAATGCCAGTGTGTTGGTTGCCCTCAGACAAGTATGAGAACTCAGGTAGCTTGGCTACCAGCCCCACAAAATCCCTAAACTGATGTGTGATAAAAGCACAACCCGACGTGGCATAACTGATCTCAATCATGTAGATGAAACATCTATAATTATGTGTTACACACCAATGGGGGAGGAAGTGAATTTGCCAGGGGCACCAACATTTCCACCATTATCAGTTTCAGTTTTGAGCCGTACCTCTGGGTACTGCTGTTGTATAACAGGCAGTTTCGTTGTGAGTAATATACTACTCACAAGCGACAATGTTGAGTTGAAGAGGGGAGATCGGACATTTCCGTTGAACTCCACCTAAAGCGGTCAACACTCGAGATGGCTGCCCTTATGAGATTACTCTACACTCAAAGTTGGCATACAATGACGTCAACAAGTTGACATATTTCACTGAGGTTCCTGTTTAATGGAGATTGCTCTAGAGAGCATGTTGAACAGCCGAATCCAAAGAAGGCTTCGAGTCCAACAATATCACAATCGTTGGCTGGCTCCTGTCTGTTGCAAGGCAAACGCGTGATCGATGCACTCACGACCATGCTGAAATGCTGCTTGTTCTCTTATCCGGTTTTGGAAGCCGCTGCATTGTGATGCGTGCCTTGGACGCGACAGAAGGGAAGATGATGCCTGCTTGATTGTCACATGTTCTGGCACATTAAAAAAAAATCAGGAATGGCTGTTGATGAGCCTCAGTCGTGAGACATTTGTGGTCCCCAATATGGAACGAATGAATGTGGTCAATTTAGACAACAGTCCAACGCCTTCGCCTTCGAAAAGAGCTGGGACAGATTAGTTCAGATGTGGAACTTTATTGTGTTTCTGTAATTTAAGCTCCAAAGCCACTTCGGTTTCCGACGGAGGATCGTCTGGGCTGTCATAAATAACCGCGCAGTCTGCGTTGTTCACCACTGAATGGAGTGTCTCCAGATCATTTGGACTATTGTCCAGATCAGTCAGCCCACCTGTCAAGTCGCCGGTCAACAGTGCGACGTACAACCATATGGGCGTGACCGCTTTTTGTCTGACTTGTCCGACATAGTTGCACCTGATTGAACCGATGTCTTAATCAGCCAGCCCTCTGTATCAACACAGAACGTGAGCCTGACCACCACACGAGGGTGGCGGAAGTGAGCACACTGCAAACGTCTCGTGAAATTCAGTTGTCTTTGTTCATTTCCTTTTTCTTCGCCGTGCACTTGTACTTATCTATTGTTCTGCTACTTCGTGGACTGTTGTCAGAACCAACAGCAGCTTGAGTCATAGTGTTGTGACCGCAAAGACGCTTGGCCAGCAAATTCGTTTATTGCACGAACTCCCGTACAGGTCATGTTAAACATGGGACCACAAACGTGTACACTCATTTGCACGGCTGATATGCGTTCACATACATTGGGTAGCAGTACGTTGTCATTCGCCCTGGTGGCACTTCCCCATAGCGCGTGCACACTATTCCAATATTCACTTCTGGTCCGTCGTCTTCCTGGCGTTGGGGCTTGCCCTTTGTTCCCGAATG
>LOND01004543.1:0-11915 GCA_014220965.1 Paragonimus kellicotti
CACGTAAGCTAATAATGCAACGAACCTCCACCGGAACCACTCGTTCTCGGTCAGACTGGAGATCCGACCGCGACCGTTCCTCAGGATATGCATTCGGCACAAACGACGGTAAATGTCCGGAATATTTTGTGTAATTGCCGTCTGTATGACTGCCGCGTAGTCCATGATCAATGCCCTGGTGTCCATCGGTCTCGCGAACATCACGAATTGCCGAAGAAACAAGGCAATAGCTACGGTCGTTTCATTTGCCAGCCAACCGAAGCAAACCGGTAAACCTACCGCCGCTAGCATCTACAACCATCTAAAACGAACAAGCTGTAGCGTTCCTTACAACTCTTATATGTGGCATCGATCCCGATAACCTCAGGGTAGCGCCGACATAATTCTATCTGTTCATTACTCATGAACATAAAGTACGTTAGACGATTTTCATTGTCTAGTACCTACCGGTTGTGTTCAGTTGCGCATGCAAACTACCGAGGTAGCCAATCGTGTTTCTCTTCGCGAACAACCGGGCGCGGAGATTACACACATCCTTCGTCGTTGTCTTCTTGTCGAAATGCTGCCGGATGTATTGTGTGATGTTGAAGGAGACAGTGCTGTTGAGTAGCCACGGTCGAATTTCGTTGATTTTTCATCGGTGAGACGACGCCTTGATGCTTCGTATTTCGCAGCGATGAAGTCACAGGGATGGTTGTGCAACATGGCGCGAAATCCCCCCGCTGATGCTGTAGTTGACGTTGAAATATGAAGAACATCCCGTTTGACCGCTCGTTCTCTCTCGAACACCGGAAGATGAGCGCAAAACGTGTACCCTACGGACGCATGCGTAAACGCGTCTCCTATGATCACCGAACGCAGGTTCGGTTGATCGGATGCAGTATGAAGAGCCGGATTGAACTTCGAAACGTTGAAGCTCCGCTCCAACCGCATGCGCATTTCGGGACTGTCAACGAGACACGACATTAGCCAAATACTCCTGGAACAATATCGACAAATCAATAGTATTCACGCTTGAGTCTTCAGTTTGAGAGAAGGCGTGCTTCCTGCGTATACTGCACATTTATTGCGAATGCGAACCAATGACGACGAATGGAGTGGGGACACACATGATTCATAAGGAATCAACTGTGCGAACAGCTGTTTTCGGCAATTCTCATCGGGCTTTTACAATTACATAGAGTACCTGCTGGAATATATGAAAAATTGAGGCAAGTCCAATGGGTGATTAAAATCAATCCTGAGTAGCAATCCAAACGTACTCCTCACCTTCAGAAATAAACCATATATTGCAGCAATGTTTGGAAATGTGATAAGTAGTTAGCTCTAGCCTAGTCTGGGACCAACGGCAGCAACCAAGAGAAGAAAGAAAAGAAGCGCGAGGTTGGCTCCTATCCACTCGAAGGCAGTTAAACTTGTACCAAGCGACAAATGCCATAGAACCTTCGAGTCCATTAATCGACGCTCGAACAGGCGAACAGGTTAGACGACCTTGGAGAATGAACTATCATCAATAATGGAATAACAGATGAATCGTTAGGATAGGGGCAAGAATTTTTGTGTGCAATTGGTTGCACGACTGAAGAAAGTGGCACTGAGTTCATATCAGGCCTCCTATAGCAGACGTACACAGAATCATGCATACAGAACAGACAAGCGGAAAACACGGTTGCAGCTTGGTTCCTCAGAGAAGCCACACAATTGCTGGTCACTACAAACAATAATGAAATGGAGCAAACGGTACGTCAACAACAACGGATAAATGATATAGTCAGAAAATATTCTCCCATGCAATTGTTATCAGCTTCTTCCAAAACGATTTAAAATGATTTAACATGTGACGCATCTGCATAGTACATGTATCTACAGCGTTCGGACGGTATTTTGTGCTTCTTGATGCACATGGTTTAAACAGCAGGTGAACATGTAAACTTGGGAAAGGTAAGAAGTGCAAGAGCAGTGACAATTCTAAAATAGAAAACACTGTTCAGATGTTACACACCTAATGGGTCAGTGAACTTACGATGTAACTGCTGAAATGGGATAGGAAAGGTGGCAGGCGTTAGTTGGATTCGAAAACCTCATCGAATTCCAAGACTAGCCCACGATTGGAACGGTGGGATTGAAAAAATGATAGCAAACCGCATGTGGACGAACGCGATTGCTTTAACCAGAGTAATCAGAGAATGGGATCACTCATTTAATGAAGCCAAAATAAATGGGTCATTAGCCAAGTCACCTGTGGCGGTTGACTATCCCCTAAATGGTCAATAGCTGGAGTATTTTCTTTCTCTCCAACAGTTCAGTGCTATGAACCAGGTCATTTTGAGAGCGTCAGATAGGTATTTGGGAGGGATTTCACGAATGGAGTCACAAATTTACTGCACAATCTCCCTTAAGACGGACTGAACCAGATATGAACACAACACCGGTTGGGGGTTACACGTACCAATTGCTAATGCAGCTCCAATTTTTTCGAATCACGATCGGGGATTGAAAACGCAAAAATCTGAGCAGTCAGATACGGATGAACGCCTCAACAAAACAAGTGTTTACTTCACCACCAGATTAAGACCTTTCAAAAAATAATCATATATACGAAGTACGGTGGGTCAGGAAGCGGTCACGCCAGGCTCACCAACGCGTCGGCTAACATCGCACTTCCTATTGAACTCTTCACTCAGAATATCTCGCGTGAAAACCAGCGGGCACACATCTTGGTTTGAAGTATCCTATTTGGTTTTCATAAAAACAATGTTGCCGCTGTGACCAGCATACGGTGGATTGAAATTCCACTTAATCCCTCTTCGTAGCAATCTATCATTCACATAGTTCTGACCAAACAGCCCAGTTCAACATTAAAGCTCTGTGTTAGCAACCACACATTTTGGGTCGCTTTGTGAATAAGTATCTGTTGATGTTTTTCTTCTTCTGATAAACAAAATCAGAAGCATGACATGCATATGGACTGGGCTATCTCTTTGTGGACTGCCTTAAAATTTATACGCGACCATACTTTTTTTCAAATGTTCGACTACACTTTATTTCGGCTGGACCGAAATAATTCGAACCAGTGCGTGAGAAATTATCCCGACCAGACAGCATTCTCACAGAAGAATGCGGAGCAATCAGCTAACCAACACTATTGACAACTTATCGACCAGGATGTTACATTACAAATTTTTGGTGGCAGCACAGTAAAGATACAAAACTGTTCGAATCAGTCGACCTATTAATGGTCGACTCTCGTCAATTTCGGCAGACCTCCGAAGCGTGCTATGGAATACTTACCACGAATTCGAACGAGAGCCAGATAAGTCAGTGTCAACATATGCATCCAGTGGAGTCCGCCGCCACGTCCCAACCGCGGTTTCTGCACAGAAGGCGCATGGACAAACGGGATGCCAGTCGTTTGTCAACGTTAATCGGAGCGCTGATGGATTTTTCCGGGTGACTAGAGCAGACGCTACACACAATCACCCGGTGGACGTCGTTGCCGCTCAAATGGAGCCCTGTCGACGACGTCTGAACGAAGAGGAGATGCAGGAGATATTACCTTGGCTGATGCAGGGTGCCAGCTCATTTACGCTGTGCAACTATATACGGAGTAGGTTCAATAAGAACACTTCCACTAGGGATATTTGCAACTTGCGTGCAAAACACATGGCCCAACGAAGCTCTCCGTCATATCTTTTAAAACGTGCAGGCGAACTCTCCGATTCGGGGCATGCCTGCTGTCTTCTTGATAGCAAGTACCATGTCTCCCAATACTTCCTCATGATATCCGAAAAGCGAATTATGGACCACCGCTACACCCGAAGTGATGGGGATAGACGCCACGTACCGAAGCTGTTCGGACAGGTATTACCTGTTCGTTCTAGTGGTGGTCGACGCATGCGGGATGGGACTGCCGATCTGCTTCGGATGGCTGGCGAACGAGACGACCGAAGCCATCGCCCAGTTTCTCTGCAAATTCATCCGGAAGGCCGGGCCTATAAACACGAGAACGATGATCATGGACGACAGCGCTGCCACCCAAGCTGCGATTACTCAAAAACTATCGGCAGTACGATAACCATTGTGCCGAGTGCACATTCAAATGATCCAGTGTCAATTCTGTCCCCAGTGGTGTCACTGGGACTGCGTCTTCAAGCCGTTCTTCGATCAACGGACTGTACTTGCACGCGATGCCAACGGCACTTTGGGGCCGACGTGGATAGGTGTGCCTCTTATCCGTCGTAGTGCCAACTACAACGAAATTATTCACATTTACCTCTTCACGTAAGCTAATAATGCAACGAACCTCCACCGGAACCACTCGTTCTCGGTCAGACTGGAGATCCGACCGCGACCGTTCCTCAGGATATGCATTCGGCACAAACGACGGTAAATGTCCGGAATATTTTGTGTAATTGCCGTCTGTATGACTGCCGCGTAGTCCATGATCAATGCCCTGGTGTCCATCGGTCTCGCGAACATCACGAATTGCCGAAGAAACAAGGCAATAGCTACGGTCGTTTCATTTGCCAGCCAACCGAAGCAAACCGGTAAACCTACCGCCGCTAGCATCTACAACCATCTAAAACGAACAAGCTGTAGCGTTCCTTACAACTCTTATATGTGGCATCGATCCCGATAACCTCAGGGTAGCGCCGACATAATTCTATCTGTTCATTACTCATGAACATAAAGTACGTTAGACGATTTTCATTGTCTAGTACCTACCGGTTGTGTTCAGTTGCGCATGCAAACTACCGAGGTAGCCAATCGTGTTTCTCTTCGCGAACAACCGGGCGCGGAGATTACACACATCCTTCGTCGTTGTCTTCTTGTCGAAATGCTGCCGGATGTATTGTGTGATGTTGAAGGAGACAGTGCTGTTGAGTAGCCACGGTCGAATTTCGTTGATTTTTCATCGGTGAGACGACGCCTTGATGCTTCGTATTTCGCAGCGATGAAGTCACAGGGATGGTTGTGCAACATGGCGCGAAATCCCCCCGCTGATGCTGTAGTTGACGTTGAAATATGAAGAACATCCCGTTTGACCGCTCGTTCTCTCTCGAACACCGGAAGATGAGCGCAAAACGTGTACCCTACGGACGCATGCGTAAACGCGTCTCCTATGATCACCGAACGCAGGTTCGGTTGATCGGATGCAGTATGAAGAGCCGGATTGAACTTCGAAACGTTGAAGCTCCGCTCCAACCGCATGCGCATTTCGGGACTGTCAACGAGACACGACATTAGCCAAATACTCCTGGAACAATATCGACAAATCAATAGTATTCACGCTTGAGTCTTCAGTTTGAGAGAAGGCGTGCTTCCTGCGTATACTGCACATTTATTGCGAATGCGAACCAATGACGACGAATGGAGTGGGGACACACATGATTCATAAGGAATCAACTGTGCGAACAGCTGTTTTCGGCAATTCTCATCGGGCTTTTACAATTACATAGAGTACCTGCTGGAATATATGAAAAATTGAGGCAAGTCCAATGGGTGATTAAAATCAATCCTGAGTAGCAATCCAAACGTACTCCTCACCTTCAGAAATAAACCATATATTGCAGCAATGTTTGGAAATGTGATAAGTAGTTAGCTCTAGCCTAGTCTGGGACCAACGGCAGCAACCAAGAGAAGAAAGAAAAGAAGCGCGAGGTTGGCTCCTATCCACTCGAAGGCAGTTAAACTTGTACCAAGCGACAAATGCCATAGAACCTTCGAGTCCATTAATCGACGCTCGAACAGGCGAACAGGTTAGACGACCTTGGAGAATGAACTATCATCAATAATGGAATAACAGATGAATCGTTAGGATAGGGGCAAGAATTTTTGTGTGCAATTGGTTGCACGACTGAAGAAAGTGGCACTGAGTTCATATCAGGCCTCCTATAGCAGACGTACACAGAATCATGCATACAGAACAGACAAGCGGAAAACACGGTTGCAGCTTGGTTCCTCAGAGAAGCCACACAATTGCTGGTCACTACAAACAATAATGAAATGGAGCAAACGGTACGTCAACAACAACGGATAAATGATATAGTCAGAAAATATTCTCCCATGCAATTGTTATCAGCTTCTTCCAAAACGATTTAAAATGATTTAACATGTGACGCATCTGCATAGTACATGTATCTACAGCGTTCGGACGGTATTTTGTGCTTCTTGATGCACATGGTTTAAACAGCAGGTGAACATGTAAACTTGGGAAAGGTAAGAAGTGCAAGAGCAGTGACAATTCTAAAATAGAAAACACTGTTCAGATGTTACACACCTAATGGGTCAGTGAACTTACGATGTAACTGCTGAAATGGGATAGGAAAGGTGGCAGGCGTTAGTTGGATTCGAAAACCTCATCGAATTCCAAGACTAGCCCACGATTGGAACGGTGGGATTGAAAAAATGATAGCAAACCGCATGTGGACGAACGCGATTGCTTTAACCAGAGTAATCAGAGAATGGGATCACTCATTTAATGAAGCCAAAATAAATGGGTCATTAGCCAAGTCACCTGTGGCGGTTGACTATCCCCTAAATGGTCAATAGCTGGAGTATTTTCTTTCTCTCCAACATTAGTCTTGAACCACGTCTTTACGTCAGTCATTTTGTTCACGAGTTCGTCTAGTCATAGTGGCCTTTGATGCGAGATAGGTTAGGGATTTCACGAATGGAGTCACAAATTTACTGCACAATCTCCCTTAAGACGGACTGAACCAGATATGAACACAACACCGGTTGGGGGTTACACGTACCAATTGCTAATGCAGCTCCAATTTTTTCGAATCACGATCGGGGATTGAAAACGCAAAAATCTGAGCAGTCAGATACGGATGAACGCCTCAACAAAACAAGTGTTTACTTCACCACCAGATTAAGACCTTTCAAAAAATAATCATATATACGAAGTACGGTGGGTCAGGAAGCGGTCACGCCAGGCTCACCAACGCGTCGGCTAACATCGCACTTCCTATTGAACTCTTCACTCAGAATATCTCGCGTGAAAACCAGCGGGCACACATCTTGGTTTGAAGTATCCTATTTGGTTTTCATAAAAACAATGTTGCCGCTGTGACCAGCATACGGTGGATTGAAATTCCACTTAATCCCTTCTTCGTAGCAATCTATCATTCACATAGTTCTGACCAAACAGCCCAGTTCAACATTAAAGCTCTGTGTTAGCAACCACACATTTTGGGTCGCTTTGTGAATAAGTATCTGTTGATGTTTTTCTTCTTCTGATAAACAAAATCAGAAGCATGACATGCATATGGACTGGGCTATCTCTTTGTGGACTGCCTTAAAATTTATACGCGACCATACTTTTTTTCAAATGTTCGACTACACTTTATTTCGGCTGGACCGAAATAATTCGAACCAGTGCGTGAGAAATTATCCCGACCAGACAGCATTCTCACAGAAGAGTGCGGAGCAATCAGCTAACCAACACTATTGACACGAAGGCTTCTTTCCGAAATTGACTTGGTGCGAACAGATCATCATAAGCCTGTAGCCTCTGACGAAGTCTCAAAAATGACGATAATAACTCCGTCTGGCTTTTAAGAGTTTCTCTGAATGCAATTTGACTAGAGCAACGCAATCAAAGCTTTTTCACAGTTTCGTCGACCAGGTTTGTTTTGTACACCTTGAACTTGATGGCAGACTGTTAGTTTGATCACCTCGAACACGAATAGCATCTTCGTTCATTGTTTGAACGTTCATCCTATTTGAAATTACCAGTTTCCTTTTAATAAGTCTCCGATGTTTACTCATTGGAACTTTCCGCACACTTGATCAATTTGGAAGATACGGAATCCCTACATTTGCTTTTATAACTAGAAGTAAGCGCCAGCCACAAGCCAACTTATCGTCGTTACGTTCGTCCTAATAAACGCACTAGAATTAAACCATGCATACGGTGTCAGCGTAGCAAAATTAACCGTTACGCTACCACAACTGCTTTACTTCCTAGAACAAATTTTTCGATAGACACATTTGTGCGCCCGAAAATTCAATGAAAAATAGCTGCGCGATTCGAACGAGCACTACGCGCACCACAGATCATGACGAGGAATGCAGTGGCCATCTCAGAATAGCAGGTTACCAAACTACTCACAACGAAAAAGCGGAGAATGCGTTTAGCGCAAGTAAGCTAAGCCCATTATGGGTTTTTCTTCCGTAACAACAAACAACTCCCGTCGTCGAGTAAGCTATTCGGTATTCTTTTCTAAAAATTGGATCAGGGTGTCATGCAATCAGCAGTTCTTCTCTCTAGCTTTGTTCGTGCACTGTATACTGAAGGTTTTTATCGGTTTCCACGACAAATCCAAATCCTTGCCACGACCGGGACTCCAGCCACGCGTTCATGAGGCAACCGTGTTGCCTACTGCGTCTCTGACCTCACATTAGACAAGAGTGAATCATCATATGTGAGCGCTCCGCCATGTTGCCTTGTTAAGTGGTGCTCAAGCTGCCCGATCGCCTCAAGAGAAGACAAATGACTTGGTAACTCCAATCGATGACCTCACGACTGTTAAAATCACAGAAATTAATTTGTTGAACAACATTTTGATTACTAAAGTAGTAAATTTTGGTCATACCTAATTTGGACATCACCCACAAAGGAGCGTTTACATGTGGTGATTAGATCGCACCTAATATGGTCAGTGACGCAGTGGTGAACACAGATGCCTTACGAAAGCAAAGCCGATGCTCTGATTCTGGCCGTGGTAGAATATGCACTACTGACGAGCTCAAACAAGAACAAAACTCGAGCATAGTGCTTTTTTTCGAAAGGGCCGACAGGAAAGTCTATAGGGAATGTGACAGCTGAGATCACTTGTGAGTAGCGTCTAAATTGTGTAAAACAAAAATGCGCGACTACTCATCGGCAAAGAAATTTGAATCCTTGTTTTCGACATACACGGGTTACACCTCCATATTAGCCCACCATTTGGCCAATCAACGATGCGCGGTTGCATCGGAAAAACCCCCAATCGCACGCTTCTCGGTTTTACTCCCTAGGGTCTACACCGGATACTGTGTGTATGGGTGAAACCGCAACTGGTGCAGCGCAAGCTACCTGAGGTGACGTTTGTGCAAAGGCGTCCATTGGTTCCAGTCACTGTGACAAGTTACTCCCAAAACAAATGCCGCAAACCGTGTGGCACATGAGTACATCTAGCGTAGATGGCTGATCGAGATTCGAAAAAAAGCAAACAGCCCTGTAGGAAACAGGTGAGGCTTTTTTTACGTAACTCTTCAAGAAAAACAGTCTCCGAATTTACAATCTATGAGAGCGGCATAAGGAATAAAACGGACAACCTCAAAAACATCTACATTGTCCAGCGTCGGACGGGGAGCATGAAGCAATGAAACGAAAGAGCGAGGAAAAAGTGAATTGATGAATGAATGAGAGGTAAAACTAAATTCGGGTAATAGTGAGTTCATAGAATGGAGCCAAGAATAAAGGGAATGGGCGAAAATGCGGACAGATTACTAATAGCATATCCCGTTGTGACGACGCTTAGCTAGCTTGTTGACCCCGTAGTAAGAAGGCGCTTTGCGACACCCATACAGATCACGTGGTGGATAAAGCCAGAAGTCACCGGGCGATCAAAAATGAGTTTTTGCAAGTCGAAAGGCGACGAAGCCGAATCCTGCCAATATGGTCGCGGCTAAAGTCCATTTCCAAGCCTGATCCGTCGGAGCTAATTGTAATCCACGAAGATGCCTGAGAGAGTAAGGGGGATCAGGTAGAAGTAAGGGACACTATCAAAATAATACATACCGTACAAGACTGGAACCAACAGAACCCTGTTTACTCTCCGCAACAGACGAATAAATAACCCGAAAAACCAGATAACGGACAATTACGTATACTGTATGCGGACCGGGAAATTCGAGATAGAAGCAAACCAACGGAAAATAGCTCACGATAAACCAGCAAGCAAGATACTCGAAGTCAATATGACCTGGGGCGGTCAAACAAACGGCGAAAGCTCCCACATTCAAACAAACTGCTAACGAGACAAGCATCCAAAAGCGAAATCAGCATAGCTGGAAAACGTGACAAATCAAGTATCTCTACAATATGAGGAATTGTTCAAAATTGTAGATCGTCCCCTGTGATTCTACATATGAAACCTAGTAACTGTTAAACGGAATGGAGGACACTTTTTAAATGGGACACTGAGATGAAGACTACCACTTTTGGTAGGTCAATTGCTTAGTCCAACTGCCGTGACAACTTCGGTGTGCACTATAGTCGCGTTCCAAGACCCGCTCAAATTCGCCGTATCCCCCGGTTGGTAACCACACCCTGCATCACTTACGTTATTGGATTAGTCATGAAAACTAACAATCCGATTGTCAGTATGCTGTTTCCACATCGGATAATCTATCAGGAGTAAGCTGGAGTTGCTCCGGGAACCTATTGGGGCATAGAAATAGGTTCACTTTATAGCACCGTGATAAAAAAAATTCGGCTTCGATACCAAGAAACCAATCAAGCGAGAGACTCGCGCACCTCAATGTTTAAAGCGACAGACAGCATACATGCGCGCAAACGATCTGGATGGCCAGGAGGAGTGAATTTTTACCGCTGCACAAGACTGTCATCCGAGAGGAGTATTGCAAATACGACAACTATTCCTGCAACTATTCTGGTGCCAAAATATATGCTCTGGTTCCACTACTGAATTACAGTGGTGTGAGTAGTATAGCATGATCGCTCCTACTCACTACACTAGTTACTTAAGGCCTACACAACGGGAGGAGACCTGTTGTACGACCTGTACAACCTTTTGTATCCCATGGAACAAGATAGAAAATGAACAAGTACATGTGCCACGTGAGCTAAAACTTGCGAAAGACGACCGCAACTTCGAATGGAACCTATGTAAATCACGGTTGGGGATCCAAAAAGCTAAGTGTATGAATGCACAACAAGCTTACGGATAGTTGGCCAAAGTGCACAGAGTGATATAAACGGGAGCGAAGTCTGCTTCCGCTGTTGAAGGAACCTCGTTTGATTGACCGCCAACCGTTAGGTCTGATCGCGAGTGGCGCCTTGTTCTCGAAGAGGGGCTGGGTTCAACTGAATCTGTCCGGTTAGCAGTAGCACCAATTAGGCCCAAACCAACAGACTGGTGACCGTCAGCTAAGCGAACGTCTCCGCCGGCGAATGTAGATGTTGATGACGACGGTTCCATGGATCCGGCTCGACGACCGTGTCTGCTGCCGCGGGTAAACAGTGATGTGTCGGAGTAGGACAGGGAAGAGTCGGCCAAAGAGGACCTGCTCGAACCGGAGACCAACTGTTGGGGTTGTTGTTGCTGCTGCTGCTGTTGCTGTTCAAAATGAATACTAGAAAAAGGCTCTGGTGGATTCAGATTGTATTTGACGGCCAATTCGCCCGGATCTACCGGATAGTTTTGAACCGCGTGAGGCTGATCGGCTTTAGCAGCGACAAACAGACAAGGCACACGTGTGCCTCGATAGTAGTTCTGCGTAAAAAAGAGGCAAACCATGAAAGATGTATGAAAATAATAGGCAAACAAAGGTGGGATATTACTGGATCCAGTTATTTTATGGAAAACTGAACAGTTACGAGGACATAGAGGAAACATGAAAAGAATCCAGACTACATCGAGTGAGACGTAGATTTGTCAGGGCCACTGAGAAGCAAATGACTCGACCTACATTGAGACTCCAAGTCACATTTGGCGTGAGTGTTGCAAGGAAGCGAGAGGTAACTAGGCTACCAAGTAATGGCGACTCAATGGCATTCACGACAAGACGGACACACTTACTCGAATAACTTCAAGTGTTCCGGATCGGGTTTGCACAGCCTGGTGAAACAATCCATACGTGATACAGAATATCACGTGAGAGGCAAACATGTGATAGGG
>LOND01004544.1:9301-33866 GCA_014220965.1 Paragonimus kellicotti
AGACTGTAGCTCTCTCTGAGAAGGAACTCCGCAAGGTTCACATCTCCAGGAGTGAGCCTTCTTCGACTTGTTCTGTTCGCAAGATAAAAAGCTTTCAAAACCGTTCGTCAGTAAACAAATTATCACACTTGTTATACAATCAAGGAAGGCAGACAGAAATGCATAAATCGCTTCCGTTGGTATAACCAGTCGAATGGGGGAATCTAAAGAAATCGTCCATGTCCTAATGGACTACGAAATTGGTAAATCCTTTTGCATTGACAACCCCTTACAACGCCATCTGATGGAGGCGAATGAATCCATCGAGTCACACGATCGTTCCAATTGTTTTTATAAGGCAAACTGTACAGAGTGCCAGGCTGAATATTTTGGCCGAACATCTAGATAAGTGAAAGTTCGAGTTACGAATAATAAAAGTCGTATATATTTTTATTCAAAACGCAATACATTAAAAACTGGAACATGATTCGATCATAACGTTACATGCGTTAGGTGAAGATCACGAAATCGATTAGGGCGACGTCCGGACTCCACAATGAGGTTTCAAGCGTTACACCGAGCGGATGCACTCGGCACACACCCTGTCTTTGTTAACTGCAATGATGGTGCCACCTCTCGTTCGTTTGGATAGGCTGAACAATACACCTGAATAAATATCACAGCGCGACGCGGAATGAACCCGGTGAAAGCTGCACGGGTCATATCAGGCAAATTGTTCTTGCCAATGCCCTGGGCGATCTCAAAACCACACGCGCACACGCATATACAGAGGACAGCGCACGGACGCGATGACCAAATGGTAAACAGCTCACCACAACCACATGATTGAATTAGTTATGTGCTAGCCTATCTAATTCTTGCAATCATTTGATTTAAAATTTGCACTGGCAGGGGTTACACGTGGCAACCGAATCATTCTGAATAAAATTGTCAATTTTCCTAATGTAACTGTGTTACTGACCTTATGATTCATCCAACCATTCAGCTGCTTACATATGCTTCCTATTAGTGTGTTTCGTGGTTAAAAGCAAACATTTTGATGGATGGTTCTTAGCCCATTTCTTTAGACCCGAATATATCTCCGGAATGTACTGGGCGCACGCAGTTGTCAGACCCGTTATGGTGAGAGGTTGGAGAAAGACAATGAATCTTATGGCCCGCAAGTCAAGTATGCACAGTCGACCGCACACACGATCTGACTGTCCTGCCCATTTGAATTGTGTTCATGAATGGCTTTCACCAGTTCATCAGCAAACAACCCGGTAGTGTTATTTACAATGATGGTGGAAACCAGTTGCCTAGCAAGAGGGGTTATTTCAACCTGCCTTGATTGGTGTAGTTGAGGTGGCCCAATCACTTGATGAAAACTCGTCTGGCGCAACAGCACTGACAGAAGCGGGAGCGCACGATCCGACAGGTAGACATGTACGAACATTACCACATTGACTGTTCGTTCTTGAACAAACTGGCATAGCGATTGTTTGGCCATGTTGTTATTAACGGTACCCTCATTCGAATGTAGATTTTAGGCCCTGATATTTTGTCAAACAGTGGGCCACATTTGGCCATCTGATCTCCTGTGCGTGTCACCACATATGGCTACTTAACGTTCACCCTCCGTTAATAGACCAAACCGGAAACACGTATGTGAATTTCAAATGGTCGGTCGTTGAAGCTGTCTCAAAATTCGGTTAAGTTGACATAGTCAGTCATTTAGACATAATTTGGATAACCTCGCACGATACTGGACCAACAGTTTACGGCTGCACTGTGTGAAAGATGTGTTAACTTTATTGCTGTATGACCAGCTGCCCTCGGATTAAGGAATCGCCCATTACGGTGAATTCAAGCTGGTCCCAATTCACCCACCTAGTTGGTTCACTTCCCCTCAACATGGCATAAGACACTGAGTAAATCTCAGTGTCCATTTCAGTTCACCTGCTGCTGAGCCAGAATGGAAACACATGTGGCATGCTATACTGATTAAACTTCTTCGCACTGTTAAATAATATATAAGAAAGAAAGAATTCGTCAGCATACAGACGCAGTCAAAAAACACCCATGCCACTGAACTATAAAGATATCTGTCTTTTATTCCGGCTGTCAGTTTTGGGTGGACTACCTATTTTGAGAAGATAAAACTTTTTCGTATCTCGTATTTTGATGCCAGTGAACCTGGAATTCTCCTACACACGATCAATATATTTTTAAAGTAAAGTGCGCACCCCACACGTTAAAGAACTGTAGGAATGACTGTAATTTAACAGACTCAAAATGTGCTTACATGTGGCCTTAATGTGCGTAGGTTGCTTAGTCATCACGGAGTACAACCGTTTATGATTTTATCTCTTCTGTTTAAATCGGCCGCACCAGTCCAGTTACATGTGAAACAGAAACTGGACTAACGGTCTTGTCCAAATTCACTGTTCCGTGATAGGATTAGTTGCTTCATGAGAGATTTCTTCTGGTGAACAAGTCAATAAGCTCAAAACTCAAACAAATTTGATTTCAGCCTAGCCATTTTTAATGAGTACATTTTAGTAAATTCAAGTGTTGTTATTACTTTGATTCGGGGCTCTGTGATAATAAGTAACTGTCTAGCGAGCGAATGGTGTTATGATGCTTCACGTCACCTATTCTCAAACAACGTTCACTGTAACTAACACTAGTAACATTTGTGTGTTCGCTTCAATGAAACGTGATTTATCAAGTTGAACATCACCCACAATTGATCGCAGCTGTCGCATTCCCATAGACTTTCCAGTCGGCCCCTTTCGAAAAGAAGCACTAGACTCGAGTTTCGCTCTCATTAGAGCTCGTCAGTAGTGCATATCCTTGCCACTGCCGGGACTAGAACTCCGGCCATTCTTTTCATGAGGCAACCGTGTTTACCACTGCGCCATTGACCTCACATTAGGCACGACCGAATTATCATATGTGAACGCTCAACAAGCAAATGTGGTTGACCTATTTTTAAATCGACAGAACTATAGCTGAATTAACAAAGTAGTCCATAGGAAGTCAAAACTTACTGGTCAGTACACACATTTCTACGGTTTTGCTCGATTGCACACAATAGGGACTTGATGCCCAGTTAATTTGGAAGAGGATGAGGAACACGTACCAATGATAATTTACAAAGAAAAGTTGGTTTTCATTTCACCTTTCGAAAGAAAGCGGTTATTCATTACTGTTCATCAAAACGAAGAGAAAACTCAGGAGACTGTACCTCTAATAACACTGTCACGTGGTGTTTCATTTAGAGACGCACTTATGCGCGATGTTTGCCACCAGTGGTAACGACTAAATACGGCCGTTTACTAACCTATTTCATCCGTCGACTTCGTGTAGTTCAGCGAACCGTGCAACTATCGGTATTACCTAGCAAATGGACTTAAAGTGATCAAGATATACTCCATGTAATTCACAATTTCTCATACAGTTACGATGGGCCTTACATTGGGTGCACTCAGTTGATCGACTCAGTGAGTACTCACTAACGTGGTTGCAAACTCAGGCTGCAACTCTGAATGCACCAGCTACCTGAAAAGCGTGAAATCTATCCTTTCCGATAGCTAACCGCATACGCGGAACACACAAGTTGGACGCCACTAACACACTGACTGTTTGGTTCCACACCATAAAGTATGGCATACTGCAATGCACAACGGGGTTATCATTCGGGCTAATCAGCTAACTATTACGCGCTCACGAACAGTTCGTGTTAGCGTCTCAAATGCATTAATTGTTCTGTGCGCTGCAAACGTAACGTCCATTTATGTTTACAAGCTCGTCACGATCATTTCTGTCCCACGTTGTGTTTGCTCTCTTGCATAAAGCCTAGTTGCATATGTTTGCGTTTCTAAACTGTGAAGCATGTTGATCCAGAGAGCACAGCGCGATTTGCATCCGCTAATTGCAACCTCAAACTTCCTGATGGGAAATGGGCGGTTTAATTTTTGGAAATATGAAGTGGCTTTGGAAAAGACTGAACAGTGTTCCCTTATTAGTGAAAAAGCCTGTGCATGTGATTTCATATTCTCTAGTTCTGTCATCTAGGTGGATTTTAGTGGCCTCATGTCACCAAACCAAATAAGCGGAATGTGTACGTTTTTCATTGTCAGTGAAACAGATTGTGCTAACTGCTTATGACGTTGTAAAAATAAGTGTAGTTTTGGATCGGGCGAGATCCGCGTTTTTCCTTCTCTAGGATTCATTATTCTCGTTAGGCACACTTTTAATGGAATGAAACTGGACGGTCATTCGACATCATCCACCCATGCCCCGGGATATTCATAGTCTTACATTGGCCAATTGTTCTTGTTTAAATCGATCGTGGACACACTGAATATGCTTACCATATTTTTCTCAGAGGGTTACGTAGCGTAACATCAATTGGACTCCAGTCTGAATCGCTTGCACGGTTCAACGCACCACTGCGTAAATTAGTTAACTAATTTCTCCGATTAATCGACAACCATTCGGGTTACTATAACAAGTGGTTTCGGTGATGCGCAAATTCGTATGTTGCTGACAAGGCCAGTGCTTCTGGATATGTTGCGTACGGAATTTCTAGGGGAAACACAATGATAACTCGAGCACTAGCCTACATAAAACTTTTCGGGTTATTTTACCCAGTGACTTTGAAGTGGGGGCCAGACGTATGTTCTGCACGGAAATGCAACTCTATGTTGATCAATACTTCAGTTCTGCCAGGTCAATCAGGCCTAAGGAGAGACGTCAGATGAAAACTAATTCCACTCACAGATTCGCATCTCAAACTACCGACTGCATGGAACTGCTTGAGTAATGAGGCGAGACTGCACCCATATACAGCAGAACTACAATTTTTGGTTAGGGGCGTGCTGTTCCTTGACCGAAAAGAAAGGAGGTTTAGAAAAGGTGTCCTAAAAGAAGGTCCTCGTTTATCCAACAGTATAGCACCACTGGGTTTAAATAACGTTCGCTTCGAACACTTCACTAAGTTGGTGATTAATTAATTGAGCTTGTGTACTGCAACCAATGAACCAAAGCAGTCAACGATGTCTCATTCACTGCCTCCATAGGCCAGGCAAGCCTCTCACTACCAGACAACCTAAGATCTGGTCGGGTACTGGTTGTTGAGTCACTCCAGGCAATCCTGTACTCTGCTGTCTTGCAGAGTAGACTTCTACGTCAGAGCGGCTGGCTGAGGTCGCTACAGCCAACCATCTTATGCAACGTAAACGATCAAGAAGCAACAGGATTTTGTCGTTCTGTCGAAAGCAAGATTATTATCTAGTACGACTGCCTTATTCCACTTTGCCTCCATTTGTTCGCCTTCCCTGTACCCTCAGGAGATAAGTTTTCCGAAGCCAAGACAACCAATAAACACTGAAACTTTCAGCTTCCGCCTGTCCGATGAGCACGTTATTTAAAAGTACCCTAGAAGTTCATGCGTAGTGCCTCAGAAAGCGAATCTACGACTCCGGCAGAGCTATTCACTCAGGCGTATATCTAGTGAATCTCGATCTACGCACTTATCTCACAGGGTGTCCAGCAATTCCGAAGCAGAATATTGTGTTCATGTTAGAGTAGAAGTCGCGCTGGGTTCCAAGGCGCAGCAATGTTTGTTTAGGTTCAACTCAGGTGAGCATTCTTCTGCGTTTCATCATTTGGTTAAATTATGCGAATAAAATCCTCAAGCGATATGCGTTTTTATTATATCGGTTTATACTCCTAAGGATGGTTGGTTATGTTTAGCCCAGAATGTGTTTAGTGGCACGCTGGTTAACCTTTTGAAGCGGATGAAATACTCAAACATAGTCATTCTGGCCAGCGCTTTGAACGCTCATCTTGGTCGTCGTTTTCTGAATGAAGGCGGTTAGATGGTGTGTTTGGTGTCCGGAAGCAAATCTGAAACAGTTGCTGAGGCCTATTGCAAATGTGCGCACCCCAAGGATTTTTCCATTTTGAGTGCCACATTTGAACAACGAAACATACCATGTGTGACGTTATGACCAAAGCTCTGTTATAAACACAAGTCAACGAGATAACAGTCAAATATACTTAGTGCTATTCTGCCAAATTTTACTGCCACTTTTCAGGTAAAAATCCGAAGGTTGATTATGCCAATGCACGCGTCTGTTTTGTTTTGTCATGCACTCAGATAACAGACGTTCCCTCTGGTTGAATATTAAAAGCGCTTTGTAAGGGATGCTCGTGAGCAATTTATCCATTGCAGGTCTAGTGAGTAAATCTCCTAAACTCTGGGAACAAATCACATCGGTTATAAATGCTTGCTGTGTGGAGGTAATTTCAGTACAAACTCTACATTTACGGCAGAAGTGAAGTTTTGTCTTATGGACAAACGTCATGAACAAGTGCCGTTCTATTCCACTTGACTAATTACGACGACGATTGCAGAAACGATATGGGCCAGTTTGCGCAGAAGCTATGAATATCAGTCGGCCAAAGATTAGAAACATATGAAGCAGGGCCTTTTATATGGGAGTAGCAGAAATCTACTTTCCCTAATTCATCGTTGTGCTCATCTTTGAGTTAGTGTCAATGGAACCAAATTTTAAGATGATTGTTCTCTTGCCACCAGCCAGTTGTTTTGATTTGACAGATAGGCCAAACGTTTCAAAAAACATTTCAGCTAACCTCAACCACGTGACATAGTCGTAGTACTCGCTGATTGCGTTCAAGTATAGTGGAAACATGTTGGTATCAGAACTGACAAACTTCTGTTAGCAGATGAAAGAAACTGAAGAGGTACTTCGTGATTAAGATCTATCAACACCAATTTCCGTTTTCGAAAAAGATAAAAGACAATTCTGTTATCACCTGTCTACTTTCTATCGCGCATAAGCTACACATTGACCTCATTTTTCTACCGCTCAGTAAAACTACAGAAGTCAGATGCACGTAGAACAGGTGGAATTTTCTTCCGCTTGAGAATGTAGTGACAAAATGTCTCCTCAATTCAAAGTTCGGAGTATTAGCACTCTTACAAGCAACCAACAGGCATGGGCTTTCCGGACCTCATGACTCCCTTCGGTTTGGATGCTCATAACGCTTTTCGGAACAGTCTTCTGCAAGGGTTCCAAAGGAGTATTGGGATATGCTGCCGTCATTGTCTTTTAACTTCAGTTGTCTGGTGAGAGTTTGTGAATGATTATTTCGGGTGGCTGTTGGTTGCAATGACCTTCATCACTTGTGTCCGGTCTTCCCCTCCAGTTCAATTTTTGTCACGAACGACATTTTCGAACGTGCTTCTTAAGACTACAGTGACCCTGTTGTCGAGCTTCTTCATGGGCCTTAGTTAGCCGAAACGGAGTAGACCGACGATACTGGGTTGCTTAGCCCTTCTGCCGAAGACGTGAATACCACGAAGAGTAAGTTGAAGCACCCAGCCAGTTTGTACGGAATGCGCTTACCACGTTTACAACACGGTAGTGTTACTTTAATCCCACTTCCCCGTCTTTTGTCGCGGACAATTCGTGTGAAACTGTGGTGCACCTCACACATTCAAATGACATTACATTATCGGATTGTAATATAACTGATTAGAAGTTAGTGAGGATAGCAAAGATTTGGCTGTCTTTGCCAACCTGCATCGTTTGTTTCTTCAGGTTGTCATTGGAATAAAGGGCCTGCAACGATTGTGTACTTTCTGTTTTGCTTCGTAATTTGGGAACAAGGCCTGTTTGTGACAGAAGACTTGGTCTGTTTGACCATCGTCGTCTCAGCCAAGTGGCCACATCAAAGCTGATAGCATGAGTGTCACAGCAGTTCACCAATGCTAATTCGGGACGCTTGCTTTATACGTTTTTTCGGTCAACTGATCACCTTGCACACTTTTTGAGGGTTAGGTTACGTATTACGCCAGGCAATTGGGCGTTTATCACACCGAACGTTATAGGCTAAGACCAGCACTTGATGAGTATCACCGCGTGGTGTTCATGCAAGCATGGATATGTGTCACCTGCCTGTCTGGGATCCTCGTCAACATTCACGTCGCTGGTTAGAAACGTCACCTGAGATGGCAACGTCATAATTGATGGCCCGTCGGCAACCACAACATTTCCACTTTTTCGGCCCATACTGTTTATCCTATTTTTACTTAGTTGTTCTAGGTCACTGTTGTGAAGGATTATGGCCTGAGTCACAGTGCCTTCTGCTGTCTGGCTGGTGGCTGCCATGGATGAATGGACAGTGGATAATGAATGGTTAAGTAATTTAAATGGACACAAAACAAAGACACTGTAAAAGGGCGTCAGTTAATTTTCAGTTAATTGCAAGCGAACGGACGATTGCTTTAAGCAGTTGGATACGCTGTACCCATTCAACTGAGAAACCGGTCATGTAGACTTGGATTCAAAGTTTTGCATTATCGGTCTTACGTAATTTTTGCGCAACAGACATCAGTCAGCCGTTGGTGCAGTGTGCTCCGTTTACTTACTGGAAAAATCCGTTGCCATTTGGTTGTTCAGTTATGACCGATGAATAAACTTACACTGATTTACTTCCTCATTAATAAGTTCTAAATTCATTCTTTTTCTTCTGACTTGTTCAGTACCTCCAACCTCATAGTTGTTCCCCAAAATAGTGGTTTGTGAAGTTTTTATTGACTTAGTAATCCTACCCTTAGACTATGCACGAAACAGTAGGTGAGTCATTATGAAATCTAGATACGTTTTCCATGAGGTATGTTTGCGTCCTCGAATAAGCTTTGGGTGTACTGAACTTGACTGGCTATGTAACCGAAATAATTCTGTTCATATTCCAACCGGAAATTATCAGTAGGATGTTAACTTGAGGGCACTGTGTACTTGGTTCGTTATCTGACAGTCACATCTTCTCTAATGTTTCCCGACTGTTTCGTTGTCCGCTTGCCTAATTCAACCACTGACCATTGTCGTCTGATTGTCATACAATCTTCTGGCTAGCAGCCTATTAATAAGCGGTTCCGTTTGTTTGGTAAACGACTCGTTGTCCTCGTAAAAATCGTCCGTTATAGCGTCATATTGCCTTTCATTTTCTTGAACTTTTGCTGTACTGAATGGTAGTGATCGGATATTCGTTTCAAATTGGGGACTTTTGCTTCTCTTTATAATTCAATTTGGAAACTATCAGTAAGGAATCCTTTACTGAAGTAAGCTTAACGTTCTATTTCCAGTATCATCTTTTCCAGCAGTCATTGAATTTTCTCTATTTATGTTTTTCAGGTGATACATTTTTAAATATCAAACTAGCTCACCATCTGCTGAGCTAGCAATGACCACCTCAACCACAAGGAACTCCACTTACACGCTATTGGCTCAATTTATTTGAGTCTTCACTAAATACGTAGTGTGTGTGGAACTAAAAGTGATGCAGAACAAACCATCTGTAGTGAGCTTTAGACGCAAGGTCCTTCGGCCTCTGGCATTGGGGCAGGTTAATCAGAAAGTAGATGTCATCAACCACGATAGGCACACTGGAAACTAAACGGTACATCAGACTTTTCAAGCTCCCGTTTTAATGAACGGTTTGTGTGGTTCGCTTACGAAAGTCTGCTTGTCGCAAACGTCTTTGTAGTTACAATGGGGACATCTTAATCGTGAATGTTTATCCGGTTGCAGGATTTTCAGTATTTAATGTGTTCTGATAATAATTAATGGCACAGCCCCGTTCGTTATCATTGGAGAAACATACCGCCTACGAATGAGGGTGGTTATTATATCTAATACACTATGACCTCGTTGCTAGTTCACACATTATAAATCCCATTGTGTCGAGCGATACAAAATGTTATCACACAAAAAGAGACGTGAATTTTAGATATCCTCTAGCCAGACAGGTAGATTTTCCGGCGCGGGAAAAACGTCAATCTAGCTTCAGGTTCACATCTGCTTAAGATACTTATTCCCAATGCACGCCCTAATAGTTTCTGGAAATCTTGGGTTTGCATCCGTTCACCCGGTGAATTTGAATGCGTGCGTTCACTGTTCTTTTTGGCAGACTCATATTTTGCTTCAACTAATTCAGTGGGACAGGTGATCGAACGCGGATGCAAACTGGGAACAAACAACTTGGACATTTTAATCTACTTTGTTAATATGTGGACCTCCTGCTGGTTGCACATTCTGGCTGTCCACCATACTTTTTGTCATCACCCATCATGTTTGTATTCGATGGGACTAGGGCGTTAATTAGTCCGACGAGTCCCTCCCGCTTGATGGGGTTTTCGACTGAAAGTCTTGAAGATTTGCTCACTAGAGCAGTGCAGTGAAATGCCTCATGTAACTATTTAGAGTTGTAGTCGGATAATCAAGTTCACTTTGGCAACCCGATAAAACTTAATAGAACTCACCAGTAGCCAAACGTTACTCAAAACTTGATCTCCTATCTGCGACAGAGGACGCCCTCATCAATTTGGTGGAACGATTTTCACGATACTCGGAGTTTGTTTGGGATTAATCTGACTTACAAATGACCTGTTATTTGTTGGTAACTAGTAGATCAGGCCCTCAGATTTCTGCAGATTTTTGGAACTGTGAGGCACTTTACTTCTTGAGAGCACTAAGTTTGTTTGCCAGCCGGTTGGTGATATGTGAACTACATTTGGTATCTGTCCACAGTAAACGACAATTTGTGAACAAACTTTCCATCGCCATTTAGGGATTTCTTCAGACTCCTACACTTTAAAGCCAGCTATACTGTTTCAGCAGTAGAAACATATATGCTCAGTATGTAACAATCTAGTACAGGAAGACATCCATCACATTAATGAAAACATCACATCATATCAGAAATTGTGATCAGTTTTTTCCAGGCGAACAGCGCTTGAAACCTATTCACTAGTAGATACTACTACTGAATCTTCTAATGACCTAACGGCTAGGCGTAGAAACTGCCGACGTAGTAGTTTGCAGACTCTCTGATTCAGTCTGATCTCATAAACACCATACGTCACGGAAACGGAGTTACTATTTTCAAGAAATTGCCCGAATGGTAGTGCGGACACTTATCTGCCGGTCACCATGGTTGCATGAAGGTGAGCTGGAGTCTTCAACAGTTACGCGTATTTTTCTCATAGGTTGTAATCGATAAGTCAGATTTGTAGCTGTTATACAAAATAGCAAACCATAGTCAACTCGGGATAAAGCCATGAGAAGGATCTGGCTCAGCGATTACGAACAAGCGACAGCGAGTTTTTACAACCGTTGTTTTTCATCAGCACTAAGCAGGCTACAAAGTCAAACCTTTGATTAGCCAACAGGCATCAGCTCTTTGAATCGGATGCAGTTAGCTCATTTATGTACCAACCATTTGAGTCTGAGTGTTTTAAACCGTTGGAAAATGGATGTGTACTAGCTAAGAAATGTAACGCTGAGCGTTTCACTAGAGATAACTGCACTATATAATAGAGAGTTACAAGTGCTCACGTGTACTGTAAACTGTACTACGGCATATTTGAAAAATATAATGAAAGAAGAAATTGCCATCGTGGCTGTTTGTTTAAAAAAGTGTAAGCATGAAAATATGACCAATAATGGATGGAGTTGAGTTCGTAAAGAAGATGAAGACGTGTTGTTCTGACGTGACCGATGAAGCGTGAAACGTGCACAGTTCATGTGATCGCGCGTTATGGTAAGTATGGAATATCTTACATCACGATGGAGTTATCTGGACGACGATGTCTCTTGCAGACTGAAAGCAGTAACAAAAATATTTGCAGCAGGTCTCCACTCGAAGTAAACTACTGATATCATCATCACGATAGATTTGGGTAAGTTTTCCTACATTCATGCTGCAAAACGTCGGAAGCTTTCTCCGTGTTGTAAGATTGGTGTTACTATTTACAAGTGTAACACCTTATCGTTCAATGGTGTCAACATCCATCTCACTTTTGTTTCTGTTGACCTGAGATTCGAAGTTTTGATGAAGAATTTCCACTTTAGCGAATGAGATAATGACAGATACCGTCAAGTGTCGTAGTGATCTCATCAAAATCAGTGCTTACCCGACCGGTGCTGGATCTAGCCAATACTAAGCAATTAACTGATTCGAAATTGTACTTGTTCTGCGTTGTGAGCCAACTAACAGAAAACTTTCCAAGTTGAACATCACCCACAATTGATCGTAGCTGTCGCATTCCCATAGACTATCCAGTCGGCCCCTTTCGAACTGCAGAAGCACTAGACTCGAGTTTCGCTCTCATTAGAGCTCGTCAGTAGTGCATATCCTTGCCACTGCCGGGACTAGAACTTGAAATTAACCAAATCCTCGACTACTCACCAGTAATTGCAAACCAACAAACTAACCCTAGAAATTTGTTAATGTGCGGTATGATTTCGGAAGACATTTAGATCTCATGTACAACGCGAACAGAAATGAACATGAAAACACGACCCTTATGATCACAGCGTTTTGCATTTGTACTGCTTCCTGTTCATTCCTGAAGTTGAACTTGGTCAGTCAACTAGTTGTATTGACGTTTTGATTAGTAACAGTTGACACTAGATTCTAACGTACTTTTCCGTTACATTTGTTTGGCTGATCGGATTGAGCAAAATTACTGGTTTATTTTGTCTACTGGTAGCTGATTGGCCGAAGATACTCACTGAAATTCCCAACTACAAGGCTACTACTCTGACTGTCTGTTTTGGCTTTTTAAAACGGAACGTGAATAGCAAACACGAAAAGCATATTGTCAAATGCGATGGAGAAGCATGACCAGAATACAGTTTGTCTGAAGACGATAATTTGACTGAAAATACGAACAGCACGGGAGCATCTGTTAAGCCGAAGGCACCTACAGTGAAATCTGAACCACTGCGTGCGTTGCTTGCGAAGAGATTTTGGAAAGACGAACTCAAACGTTACACTGCTAAATCAACAGAAATGGAATTATCCCCCACATCATTCAGCTTTGAAAGCCGGGCTACCTCTTTTACACAACTGATCACTGACCGGCCATCTTTTAGCCACCAGTCAGTTCAAGAAAAATCTGTGGTTTGTGGCGACAAAACAAGGAAATATTTCCGAAGCAACTGGACGTCGTCAGCCCCGTTGAGTCCGGTGAGGCGTAGGCTTCAACGTCAATTGGCAACCGGTGGACTCCGCAATCAATCCCTCTCCAGAGTTATCACTCACCAAGAATGCGCAGTTTTGAAAATTCTCAACAATCTGTCACGAAAACTCCTCAAAGCCCAAAAATTATAACGTCGGCCATAAATTACATAAGACGACAGTTATCCCATGGCGAAATTTACTCAATGACCCAATTAAGATAGTAAGCAATTTATTTCTTGTCTTTCAGGAATAAATTTGAACAGAATAGCAGCCTCACAACAACGTTTATTTTGTTCAAATGTTATTTTTCGGAAATTCGGGGTCGTCAATTATTAAACAAAATACACCACACACCTAATAATGCAATGATTAATTTTCTAGTCAGATTCTCCAAAATTCAAGAAATATCCTTTGTATTCTACAACGTTTTCTTTCAGTAATATTAGATCTACCTTTAAGTGATTAAATATTTTTAATAGGTGAATAGAATTGTGAGATGTTCATAAATATGTCAGACTTTCAATCTTAACAATGTGGCCAGTTTATCCACAAACTAGACAAGCTTGACTCTCAAAACTTTCTTGTATTGCAAATTACAGACCCTTGCAGGGAACAATATGATCCAACGTTCAAGCTAAACTGAGAAAAAGTTTTTCATGGAAGTGTTTTATGTAGGCACGACAAGCCTTCCTTCTTTGAAGAAGAAACCAAAATTATATTCAGAGCAATGAACTAATTAGTGATTAAATCTAAATATCGGCAGTGACAACACTCTTGAACATAAGCTAGAAATGAGACGTTTTAATAAATGACATTAGTAAAGAGGTATGCACTACATTCAAAACAATCTAACAGAGCTGTTCTTTCAGGTTTACTGTAAAATACCACAAATATTATATCTTCTAGTTTTATTTGAATTATACTATGGACAGTATGCATATTGTGTGATCATACACCATATAGAAAATGGTGAATAATCACGGTTTTATCACTGTCTACTTACCTCCATTTTCATGAATACTGTACGATGAATATGAATCAATTGCCACCGTCTATCTAATACGATCTCACATTCGTAAGTGTATCACTAATGAATTCCAGATTTTTGTGAAATTTCCAGGCTGATTTTTGTTATTTTCCTCCTTCCCGTGTTTCTTTCTTTCATCATTTGCCTTGCTGAAAAGTTTGCGGATGGCACCATGCTCCCATTCATCTATTAAATCCCAGGTGACGATTATCTGTTTGTCGAAATTAAACGATATTTCATGCAAGGAATTAATCCGACTTGGGGTATACTTATCCAACTAAGGCAGTCGTTAGTGTACCAATCAATGACCTACACGGAATTGAGATTTCGTACCACTTCTAAAATTCTAGATGCAATCAGGACTTGTATTCCTACTGTGCTTTAGCGTCCTTTTTACCAAGGTAAGCGAATAATATTTCCGTGTTAGTTACCACAATTATACGTCTACGAATCTGCGTGTTTTGTTTCGGAAGTTACAAATTCTCCTCATGAATTGGCCGCAACCTTGATGTGCTTTTTGAAAAAGTTTAATTTCATCTCTTCATATTTCGCATGTTTCAGCTAGCAACTTTGATCTGTACTTGTCTGAAGACCTCGTGATAGAAAGCAATTCCTTTGGATCTGTCCAATTTTTTTTACAATCAACCTGCTCATTGATGTTGTTATGAAAATAAGCCTGTAGGTGTCTCATCAACATTCGTAAATCACACGAGGTGGTGACATTGCACAGATACGACTTGATTAATTTATTCGGTTTCTTGGGAAGTTATCCTAATGAAATGTGGACCGTAATAGTAGGTGTTGAAAAACAGTTTGGATTTACTACAAAAATCTGGAAGGGACAAGGTATGAATCTATAATGACTAAAATAGTTTCGCTTGCATCTCTTTATGGGCTGTGGACAACTAAAAACAGTATGTCCCACGACTAATGTGTGTGTATTAGCATGCAAATATTTTGCAGAAATTTTGATAAATTTGAAAGATCGATAGGTTCTTGTGTTCACATTTTCTGTTGTGTGCGCTGAAAAAGGAATTAGATTCATTTGAATTTTCTCACTTAAAAAGGCAGCAATTGAATGCGAAGGAAAACGCTGACGTGCTGCACGCTAACACTGAACGATTGAACGCCTTAAAGAAACACAGTGTTCTAGCCGAAACACGGGTATTTAGGCAAGAGATCAACAAACACCCGCAGGTACATCCTTATCCAACGCGATCCTTTAGAAATGTCAAAGATGATTGGCTAGGTACTTTTTAGCGCAAACTGTCCCTTTTGTAAGCGCGGACAGACTAGTGTCGTGGACTTCTCGGTAGTGTCAATCATTTTCGGAGGGCTGAGAAATACGTTGAATTCTGAGATGATTCTGTAGGTCAAGCACAATTGCTGTTGAGCGTTCACATATGATAATTCGGTCGTGCCTAATGTGAGGTCAATGGCGCAGTGGTAAACACGGTTGCCTCATGAAAGCATGGCCGGAGTTCTAGTCCCGGCAGTGGCAAGGATATGCACTACTGACGAGCTCTAATGAGAGCGAAACTCGAGTCTAGTGCTTCTTTTCGAAAGGGGCCGACTGGAAAGTCTATGGGAATGCGACAGCTGCGATCAATTGTGGGTGATGTTCAACTTGAAATTAACCAAATCCCCTACTACTCATCGGTAACTTTGAAAATAATTCTCGAGATTGATGTTTGGGTGCATGACGTTCATTGCAGTGCATCACCGCGTTGCTTTCTTTATACTAAAACAGTGATGACCAGAAATTCATCTGAACATCGTTGCAAGGTGGTCCATAGAACCGGCAAACTTCACTTTAATGTGAACGTAGAAAATCTGCAGCAAAGGATCAGAAAATATTAAATCTATGGACTTCCTCAAGTCAGCGTTGATTCTACTCTTCAAAATGAAGTTGAACACTATATACTCACGTTTGAGTTCTGTTCGTTTTCAACATTTATTTAGGAAGTGTATTAGACCATGTAGTTAAAAATCTGTTCGAATAGTTCGCCTATCATAATGTTTGTAAATAACGAAGTAAGTTTGTATGCATATGTTTTGTATTCCTGTCTTCCACCTACTGTACTGCCTGTAAACTGTCTCTCTGGCTAATCTTAGGAATACTCTTCATGTTTAGTTTGAATGATTTCATAAGCCATCTTGTGAGTTACTTCTGTGGATGTTTGGCCATGAATTACGCTGATCACAGTGTGGCTTAAGTTTTATAAATGTTTCCCAAAATCATTAGGCTGTTTTATTGTCAGAATCCTTTCTTTTTATGATCCAACCATTTTTTACTCGACACTTTACTTCTGTAACTGATTATTGTATTCATTCACATAGAGTTAGGGTTTTTGTGTATCGCAAATTATCAGCTGCATCCACTTAATGCAATCTATCAAGTTCAGCTATTCTGTTCTTCAAGATAAACGTAAGTGGTTATGTTTTCGTTCACACTGTGCACACTGTTGATTCGAAAAAAAATTGCACAATCTTCATCTATTGTTTATTGCTTCAAAACCTCTAAATGGTCCATTTTTCACCGTTTCTGCTGTAAGTAACCGGAAAGTAGAAGAAACCGTTCCAACATTTTGCTCAAGCAAATGCTGACTATATCTACTGTTCTTCTTAGTAGTATTATAAAATTGCACTTCTGACAACTTTCGTTTGCATATAGCTGAATTTAGACACGGAATGCGCTTACAACTTTGGTCAGAATTCAAGTATTCCTTCGTACCGTATGCGACCAGTGTCCCTCTATATGTGCATAAACTTTGTTCTTTTTAATGCAGTTGTTTAATTAATTTTCATATGGTGTTTCCTTGGTCAGGTGGACCCACAGCGTTAACGCATTATTACCAAAATGCAGACAGTACCACACATCAACCAACAATGTTCAGCAATTTCGTGCACGCATACTTGATAAATAGTACACAGTAAACGCAGGGATATTATTACAGTCTGGCAGTGATAGACAGCATTCCTGTGATGTAATTACTCGTCTTATGATCAACCGTGAGTTTGGGAACAAAGAAGCAACTTGCAGCCAAAACATTGATGCAGCCTTTTAGTTTATTCGAAAATCATATACTGTGGAATGGTTAATCGCAAGTTGAGCCAAGTCTATTGAAAAATAAACTGTCCCAATTCAAAAATGTCGTATGCCCCCCTGAACACAAAATAAAGCTTCTCTAAATACCACGTAAGAGAGTGTTTTACAATTTGCCAGAAAAGAAGTCATTTCGTGCATTTTGTAAGGATATACTGCCTTACTGTCCTGATTGTATCAATAAATATTGCAATGTTCCACTTTTTTGTCACCGGCCTCAAAACAGGAAAATAAAAACTTTGCTCCTCAAAATCGTCGCAAGGGATTGAAACATTTGCAAAAACAAAATTACACACGTCCATTTTTCTGGAAGTCCGTTCAGTGAGCCGGTTGATGTTAAACTATCAAATCTGCCAAACTACTTATCATTAACTCAACATCAGTGCTCATCGGTGGCGTTGATGTATTCCAGCGTGAACTGATCGAGGAATCCTGCTTGGGCAGTCAATCGGCTGGATCGTCTGGTAGATTCCATATGACCAGTCTGTGGTGGTATTAGGTCCAGATGGGAAATTTCCGAGCTTCCAGAGTGGCTTCGTATCTCAGCTGGCAGAGCATTCGCCGCATTTGAGCAGGCTGTTTCTGTCGCTGGTTCGAATCCAGTCAAAGTCCAGATTTTTCGCAGTGGGTTCTCTTCAATGTACTTTTGTCAGAACAGGCGTAGTAGGGCATGTTAGAAGTCATGAGGTCACCGAGGAAGTTTGTGACAAATAATTATAGAACCATATTTGATCACATACTCCGGATTAACATAACTGTTTCCACGGACGCATTGAAACCGTTGATATGCATCTGGAGATGAGCTCAATCTAGAGCTCTCTATAAATCCATACAAATTTATTGAGGGAGCTATAATTCAGTCCAACCAATTCTGAATAGAGAATGCAGTACAGCCTGAATTCCCTGTTGAAAAACAGGTTCGAAATGTTATTTCAGCAGACTGTCTTCTGGGGACACAATGTGAAACAAATGCTACCTGCTGTTATCAGATCAAGTTTCAGACAATCAGATACAACTAATCAGAGTGTAGCTCATATACGAACGGCCAAATGTCTGGCGCAATTTGATGCATTTAATCGGGTTTCAACGTTGTCGTGGTGAAACACCACTTTGAAAACGATGAGTGCAGTTCAATCTACGTAGATGTGATGAAGATGCAGCTACAGAGCATTTGGGGAGCATTTGTCCACGTGGGTGTACATCGGCTTCAAGCAACCCGTCGGAAATTGTGCGGAGGAGGGCCAAAGGTCATTCATAGCAGACATCAGTTTCATCCATTACGCTTCACGTGATCGAGATAAATCACAAGGTTGACAATCCGTCGGTATTTCCAGTAATCCACATGCACCTGAATAAGCGACCTGCTCCACTTTGCTGAGGAAGCTGCTATTAAATGATTGAAGTCACCGTCGTGTGTGCAAAACGAACTTTGGTAAGTTAGCACTACTTTGGTAGTGCTCGTAGATTTTTCCATATGTTGACAGGAAACTATCCGTAGGTGGCGACTTTATGTATATTTTGTAAGTTTCATTCCTGCTGAACGTAATCGATAAGATGTAGCTAAATCAGTTCGAACAAAGTTCATGCAATATACCACTACTAGCTTGTCTTTTCAAGTCCACTTCAGGGAACGTTCGTTTCAAATGCAGTTAGATTTTGTGTACGGATGTAATAGCACTTTCAGCGAAGGGATTGGTATTAGGTTGGCTGTAGTAAAAATCGTAACGGGGACAGTGTAGATCATCCGAAAGACTTCTGATCGAAGTCACCGACTGAGTTGTTTAGTTAAGCCACCATCTTACTAGCCCAGTTGTAAGGTGGCACTGCCTTCAGCTAGAATTATTTTCCTTGGTGCATCATAAATTCTCTTGCTGAATCACTCATGTGCAACACTAATTGTAGGCATTATACTTTATTGTACAAGTCACTTGAAGATCGTGGTATTACAGCATGACGAAATAAGGTGAGAACTAAAGCCTGTCTGTGTCGTCGAACTGACGTAGAAACATACGGCACAGTCAAAGGCACAGTTTACATAATGATTATACGGAATGGCCTGTAGTTACCGACTAAATTGTGGATGATAAACCGCAGATCGGAAAGGTAACTTCAAGACGGAGCTGACTAGCATGTTCCGGCTTGGGGTGAACGTGAAATGAAACAGGTCTCATCAAATAGTTTTGCACAACCAGTGTAATATAAATAATCGGCATTTTTCATCTTAGGTTGCTCAATGATCTTCGGACATGTAGTCATCACGATTAAGTGCTTCCGAACTAATGTGCCCGATCAAAGATTATTAATTGAGTTGAACGAGGCAGTTGTTATTTTCTGTTGTTAACCTCCACTCCATCAGAGGAAGATCATAGTCTTCTGTTTGAAATTGCTACGATGAATGAACTACTTCGTTGTTCGTGTTTGCGTGTTTAATCTTGCATTGCTTCCCGCAACGTTTTTAGACCATGCTATTCACACATCAACATTGCGGTGTGTACTTAAAGAGATGCAGTAAAATTCGTCAGACATTAAATAGTGCAGGCTGTTGACCTTACTTCTGTTCCTGGCCTCATTTAGGAAATTGACCGTATACGGCAATACACGTTCGGCCAGTCTGCAGGAAGCCGCAACAGATCGACACTAGGACGGGCCGTCCAAAGATAAGCACGTTGCTGAACAAGCTAAGATTTGTTTGAATATCGTTTGATGTAGTGGTTGTTTTACTACCTGTGATGTGGAGCCATGTCAGGAGCATTTAAGTTTCAGATTTGGAGTCACTTAACCGCTCAACCCATGGTGTGTCGTGTAGAATCCATCAAGTAATCCGGCTGGCTAAATGCCAAACCACTTACTGGTGATATAAGATTGATACTCAACGTAGACCTTGTTGGATTGCAGCGTGAAGTGTTTAACAATCGTGTCCCGGCAGTCAGTCAGTTGAATCATTTGGTGAATTTCACATGAGCCCATAAGTTGAGCAGTTAACTTAGTAGAAACTGCCGACGTAGTAGTTTGCAGACTCTCTGATTCAGTCTGATCTCATAAACACCATACGTCACGGAAACGGAGTTACTATTTTCAAGAAATTGCCCGAATGGTAGTGCGGACACTTATCTGCCGGTCACCATGGTTGCATGAAGGTGAGCTGGAGTCTTCAACAGTTACGCGTATTTTTCTCATAGGTTGTAATCGATAAGTCAGATTTGTAGCTGTTATACAAAATAGCAAACCATAGTCAACTCGGGATAAAGCCATGAGAAGGATCTGGCTCAGCGATTACGAACAAGCGACAGCGAGTTTTTACAACCGTTGTTTTTCATCAGCACTAAGCAGGCTACAAAGTCAAACCTTTGATTAGCCAACAGGCATCAGCTCTTTGAATCGGATGCAGTTAGCTCATTTATGTACCAACCATTTGAGTCTGAGTGTTTTAAACCGTTGGAAAATGGATGTGTACTAGCTAAGAAATGTAACGCTGAGCGTTTCACTAGAGGTAACTGCACTATATAATAGAGAGTTACAAGTGCTCACGTGTACTGTAAACTGTACTACGGCATATTTGAAAAATATAATGAAAGAAGAAATTGCCATCGTGGCTGTTTGTTTAAAAAAGTGTAAGCATGAAAATATGACCAATAATGGATGGAGTTGAGTTCGTAAAGAAGATGAAGACGTGTTGTTCTGACGTGACCGATGAAGCGTGAAACGTGCACAGTTCATGTGATCGCGCGTTATGGTAAGTATGGAATATCTTACATCACGATGGAGTTATCTGGACGACGATGTCTCTTGCAGACTGAAAGCAGTAACAAAAATATTTGCAGCAGGTCTCCACTCGAAGTAAACTACTGATATCATCATCACGATAGATTTGGGTAAGTTTTCCTACATTCATGCTGCAAAACGTCGGAAGCTTTCTCCGTGTTGTAAGATTGGTGTTACTATTTACAAGTGTAACACCTTATCGTTCAATGGTGTCAACATCCATCTCACTTTTGTTTCTGTTGACCTGAGATTCGAAGTTTTGATGAAGAATTTCCACTTTAGCGAATGAGATAATGACAGATACCGTCAAGTGTCGTAGTGATCTCATCAAAATCAGTGCTTACCCGACCGGTGCTGGATCTAGCCAATACTAAGCAATTAACTGATTCGAAATTGTACTTGTTCTGCGTTGTGAGCCAACTAACAGAAAACTTTCCAAGTTGAACATCACCCACAATTGATCGCAGCTGTCGCATTCCCATAGACTATCCAGTCGGCCCCTTTCGAAAGAAGCACTAGACTCGAGTTTCGCTCTCATTAGAGCTCGTCAGTAGTGCATATCCTTGCCACTGCCGGGACTAGAACTTGAAATTAACCAAATCCCGACTACTCACCAGTAATTGCAAACCAACAAACTAACCCTAGAAATTTGTTAATGTGCGGTATGATTTCGGAAGACATTTAGATCTCATGTACAACGCGAACAGAAATGAACATGAAAACACGACCCTTATGATCACAGCGTTTTGCATTTGTACTGCTTCCTGTTCATTCCTGAAGTTGAACTTGGTCAGTCAACTAGTTGTATTGACGTTTTGATTAGTAACAGTTGACACTAGATTCTAACGTACTTTTCCGTTACATTTGTTTGGCTGATCGGATTGAGCAAAATTACTGGTTTATTTTGTCTACTGGTAGCTGATTGGCCGAAGATACTCACTGAAATTCCCAACTACAAGGCTACTACTCTGACTGTCTGTTTTGGCTTTTTAAAACGGAACGTGAATAGCAAAACAAAAAGCATATTGTCAAATGCGATGGAGAAGCATGACCAGAAATACAGTTTGTCTGAAGACGATAATTTGACTGAAAATACGAACAGCACGGGAGCATCTGTTAAGCCGAAGGCACCTACAGTGAAATCTGAACCACTGCGTGCGTTGCTTGCGAAGAGATTTTGGAAAGACGAACTCAAACGTTACACTGCTAAATCAACAGAAATGGAATTATCCCCCACATCATTCAGCTTTGAAAGCCGGGCTACCTCTTTTACACAACTGATCACTGACCGGCCATCTTTTAGCCACCAGTCAGTTCAAGAAAAATCTGTGGTTTGTGGCGACAAAACAAGGAAATATTTCCGAAGCAACTGGACGTCGTCAGCCCCGTTGAGTCCGGTGAGGCGTAGGCTTCAACGTCAATTGGCAACCGGTGGACTCCGCAATCAATCTCCTCTCCAGAGTTATCACTCACCAAGAATGCGCAGTTTTGAAAATTCTCAACAATCTGTCACGAAAACTCCTCAAAGCCCAAAAATTATAACGTCGGCCATAAATTACATAAGACGACAGTTATCCCATGGCGAAATTTACTCAATGACCCAATTAAGATAGTAAGCAATTTATTTCTTGTCTTTCAGGAATAAATTTGAACAGAATAGCAGCCTCACAACAACGTTTATTTTGTTCAAATGTTATTTTTCGGAAATTCGGGGTCGTCAATTATTAAACAAAATATACCACACACCTAATAATGCAATGATTAATTTTCTAGTCAGATTCTCCAAAATTCAAGAAATATCCTTTGTATTCTACAACGTTTTCTTTCAGTAATATTAGAATCTACCTTTAAGTGATTAAATATTTTTAATAGGTGAATAGAATTGTGAGATGTTCATAAATATGTCAGACTTTCAATCTTAACAATGTGGCCAGTTTATCCACAAACTAGACAAGCTTGACTCTCAAAACTTTCTTGTATTGCAAATTACAGACCCTTGCAGGGAACAATATGATCCAACGTTCAAGCTAAACTGAGAAAAAGTTTTTCATGGAAGTGTTTTATGTAGGCACGACAAGCCTTCCTTCTTTGAAGAAGAACCAAAATTATATTCAGAGCAATGAACTAATTAGTGATTAAATCTAAATATCGGCAGTGACAACACTCTTGAACATAAGCTAGAAATGAGACGTTTTAATAAATGACATTAGTAAAGAGGTATGCACTACATTCAAAACAATCTAACAGAGCTGTTCTTTCAGGTTTACTGTAAAATACCACAAATATTATATCTTCTAGTTTTATTTGAATTATACTATGGACAGTATGCATATTGTGTGATCATACACATATAGAAAATGGTGAATAATCTCACGGTTTTATCACTGTCTACTTACCTCCATTTTCATGAATACTGTACGATGAATATGAATCAATTGCCACCGTCTATCTAATACGATCTCACATTCGTAAGTGTATCACTAATGAATTCCAGATTTTTGTGAAATTTCCAGGCTGATTTTTGTTATTTTCCTCCTTCCCGTGTTTCTTTCTTTCATCATTTGCCTTGCTGAAAAGTTTGCGGATGGCACCATGCTCCCATTCATCTATTAAATCCCAGGTGATGATTATCTGTTTGTCGAAATTAAACGATATTTTATGCAAGGAATTAATCCGACTTGGGGTATACTTATCCAACTAAGGCAGTCGTTAGTGTACCAATCAATGACCTACACGGAATTGAGATTTCGTACCACTTCTAAAATTCTAGATGCAATCAGGACTTGTATTCCTACTGTGCTTTAGCGTCCTTTTTACCAAGGTAAGCGAATAATATTTCCGTGTTAGTTACCACAATTATACGTCTACGAATCTGCGTGTTTTGTTTCGGAAGTTACAAATTCTCCCATGAATTAGGCCGCAACCTTGATGTGCTTTTTGAAAAAGTTTAATTTCATCTCTTCATATTTCGCATGTTTCAGCTAGCAACTTTGATCTGTACTTGTCTGAAGACCTCGTGATAGAAAGCAATTCCTTTGGATCTGTCCAATTTTTTTTACAATCAACCTGCTCATTGATGTTGTTATGAAAATAAGCCTGTAGGTGTCTCATCAACATTCGTAAATCACACGAGGTGGTGACATTGCACAGATACGACTTGATTAATTTATTCGGTTTCTTGGGAAGTTATCCTAATGAAATGTGGACCGTAATAGTAGGTGTTGAAAAACAGTTTGGATTTACTACAAAAATCTGGAAGGGACAAGGTATGAATCTATATAATGACTAAAATAGTTTCGCTTGCATCTCTTTATGGGCTGTGGACAACTAAAAACAGTATGTCCCACGACTAATGTGTGTGTATTAGCATGCAAATATTTTGCAGAAATTTTGATAAATTTGAAAGATCGATAGGTTCTTGTGTTCACATTTTCTGTTGTGTGCGCTGAAAAAGGAATTAGATTCATTTGAATTTTCTCACTTAAAAAGGCAGCAATTGAATGCGAAGGAAAACGCTGACGTGCTGCACGCTAACACTGAACGATTGAACGCCTTAAAGAAACACAATGTTCTAGTCGAAACACGGGTATTTAGGCAAGAGATCAACAAACACCCTCAGATACATC